>VZSZ01001047.1:36721-59887 GCA_013398815.1 Ibidorhyncha struthersii
TCCTTCCATCAGTATTTTACTTTTTTCCTTCCCATTTCCTGCCCCCTCCCGGTCTTAAACCTCTACAAGTAAATGCAATTCTTCCAAAGATTTCAGCGATGCATAAGGAACTTATCTCTTGCTTTTAAAGTTAGGCAGCCAGGTTTCTCATATTTTATGTGTGCATTTGGAGTAGTCTTCAGTGTTATGCAAGACAAGTTTTGTACCAGCTGGCATCAATTTCTGCCCGACGGAATCATAACCCTCTGGTCTTTTTTTGTGTTTCTTATGAAAGCAGAGACTGATCAATAGATATTCCTTCTTTTATGGCAACCAACACTTTAAACAAAATATTCTAGGACAAGCTGATAGTTTGTGGTATTATTCTTCCCATCCTGGCCTTGAATTCTGCCAGGGGAAAAGGTGATGATGTCTGGCTTACTGATGTGGTATTTGTCAGGCTGTGCAAACCCGGGGGGGGAATATTATCCTCTGGGACTGGAGAGCTACTAACAGGAGCACGTGAGATACAGCAGGGAGGGAGGTGCTTTGTCTTGGGATTAATCAATTTTAGTATGTAGAGAATGTAAAAAAAAAAAAAAAAAAAAGACACATTACAAAGTGTTCTGTAAAGAATCACTATCGCTATCAGTGTTTTTATCCAGCAGCTCCCCTGCAGACCAGCACATTTATCTCAGGTCTGTATTTTTGCAGCTCTATTACTTCTGGACTTTCCCTTTCCTTTCTCTTTTCTTTCTTTTTCCCTTTTTTTTTTTTTAGCCTATATTTACTGCTGCTTTGAAGAAAAAACCTGGAGTTTGCTGCAATTTCCTTATGAAACAAAACCCAAAGGTTTTGATATTATCAGTATTGAGAGGTCTCTCTCTCTCTGAATGTGCTGCTGAAGTTGATAGCTTAATACAAAATAAGATTTTAAGGCTGGTGTGGGGGAAAAGGCTCAGTTTTACTATGTGTATCAGACTGTTTTATATTCCTCGGGTAAAACCTAGCAGGAGGAGTGCTCCTGTGGGACTTCTCCCATCTTGCATCTCCTGACTCTTACTGCAGCCCTATAGTACAAGATCCTTCCATCCAGTGTGCGAGGAGGGCAAGAGATGAGTGTGCACGCCAGCGTGGAGTACAAGGCTGTCAGTGTACGTGCTACTTAGACTGCTCTGTCATGTGTAGCGACTTTAATTAGTAAAATGAATCAGGTGTAAGTTAATCAATGTTTCTGAGCGCTCTCCAGGGTTGAACATCTGCCTCCTCCAAGGCAGAGGGCTGCCGATCCCTTTTCCTGGGGAAGGATTCAGCCTCGCAGTGTGGAGCTCAGCCCTCCTAGTGGCTTTTTCCCTGGCAAAATCATACTTTGGACTGCCAGAGAAAGAAGTGAGAAGAGGTGGTCGTAGAGGTAGTCGTAGATGTAGTCCCGACACTCTTCCAGCTGGGACAGGCTCCTGTCTGCGCTGCTTCAATTGAAAATGTTGTCTTTGCGCTCCGAGTTCTTCAAAGTGTTTGTCAGGTCTCAGCCAGCGAGGATGTTCTCCGGGGAAGGGATGTGTATTGAGCACTTCAGTGTGTTTGCAAAGGTAATGAGGCAGAGAGGTTACGCCTGACATTCCCATTACGGGTGACATTCCCCAAACCCGCGTAGCACGGTAGCATAGCTGGGGCTTCAGCATTGCTTGTGTTCCTGCCAACGCCTGCTGCAGAGGGGGCTCAAAGGGGTGGCGGGACAAGGGAGGCAGAGGGGTGCATCTGAGACCTGATGGCCACATGCTGTTGGGTGGGTTTGGGTCTTTTTGTGGACTGATAGGAGTGTAAGTCTGCAGTTTGTGGTAGTGTGTGGGTTTTTTTCTTTTTTTAGAGGTGTGTGTCGCTTAATGTTACTCAAGTAAATTTGCAAGTGGGATGTTTTGATCTAAATGTCACTTTTTTCAGAAATATTCCAGCAGGTAAATGAAGTTCTGCAAGTGCTGGAGACAAGCGTCTGCCAGGGTGCTGGTCCTTCTCAGATCATGGTGTCTTCAAGCTAAGGATGGAACAGCTCATGCCTGAGTTTCTTCTTCGGGGAACAGTTTAGCATTGTGCCTATACTGTGGCCACAAAAGCAGTTTGTAGTTGGCATGTGGAAGGTCTCTTGTCTTTCCAGTCCCAAGAGCAGTGCTCGGGGACACAGGGAAACTCAGGTTTAAGCCTTTTCAAAGGATGCAGCATCTGTTTCTCCCTTGTCTTGGCTAGTTGGTGTACTTAGGCTGGGAGCGATGGGGAAAGTCTTCCCTTCCCTGGTTACAGCTCTTGTGAAACTCTGTACTGTGGTTTTTAACAACTCCATTGCGATCTGTATACTCAAAGTCCAAAAAATGTCTTCTACAGTTTGTTTTTTGTTTCCAGTCTAGTGGAGGGAGGACGATTTTCCAAAGCTTTCCAAACCACACAGCAAGTCTGACAGAGCTAAGCCCCACAAGACAGCAGCGAGCAGCTGAGTACAAGAAAACACGCTAATTCCTTTTCAGCTTCAGCAGCAGAAATGAATTGTCAGGGTGCTGCTCCACCTCGTTCACCAGCAGGCTCTGAAAAAGTCACTGTTTTTTTCCATTTAATTGAGCTTTGAAATAGAGCTGTGCTGTCTTGTGATCTTCATTTTGAAGACAGGAGAAGGCAGGGTGTTCATACACTTGAAGAGTGAAG
Source organism: Ibidorhyncha struthersii (assembly GCA_013398815.1). NCBI lineage: Eukaryota > Metazoa > Chordata > Aves > Charadriiformes > Charadriidae > Ibidorhyncha > Ibidorhyncha struthersii. The sequence continues at coordinate 39,392 of VZSZ01001047.1, forward strand.
CACGCCGTCGTGAGCAGTGTTGCTGGCAGTGCACATTTGCAGCAGGAGCTGGACCGATGCTATTGCTGTCTGAAACAAATGGTGCAACTCTGTGCTGGAACAACTTTTGGGGTTTAAATAGCATTTCCGTGCCTTTTAAAAGCAACAACATTTTGTGATGGCTTCTCTGGAGCAGTGGATTTGCTTTCACACTAGGTTGTGTTTAAATAGACCTTAAGTTGGACCCCACCTGGAGTGCTGCCTCCAGCTCTGGAGCACCCAACATAGGAAAGACATGGACCTCTTGGAGTGGGTCCAGAGGAGGCCACAAAGATGCTCCGACAGCTGGATTCCCTCTGCTGGGAGGGCAGGCTGAGAGAGTTGGGGGTGTTCAGCCTGGAGAAGAGAAGGCTCCAGGGAGACCTTACTGCGGCCTTCCAGGATCTGAAGGGGGCCTACAAGAAAGCTGGGCAGGAACTTTTTACAAGGGCATGTAGTGATAGGATGAGGGGGAATGGCTTCAAACTGGAAGAGAGGAGACTTTGATTAGATATGAGGAAGAAATTCTTTCCTGTGAGGGTGGTGAGCCCCTGGCGCAGGTTGCCCCGAGAAGCTGTGGCTGCCCCATCCCTGGAGGTGTTCAAGGCCAGGTTGGACGGGGCTTGGAGCAACCTGGGCTGGGGGGAGGTGTCCCTGCCCAGGGCAGGGGATGGAACTGGATGATTTGTGAAGGTCCCTTCCAGCCTAAACAGTTCTATGCTTCTATTTTTTTATGTGAGAGCAAGGGTTTTTTTTAACACAGTTACCTTTCTTCCTTGTCTCTTCGGAGGAAGTGTAACGTTCCAAAAGGTGGGCACTTGGAGCTCTGCAGAGGGCAAGTAGCTCACCCTAAATATAGTATTAGCCCAGTCAGTGGCCTTATCTGTTTCACGTAGTTTCATCTGCCAGTTCCTGCTGAACAGCAGTGGTTTCAAGTGTGGAAGATTTGGCTTGATAGGGAGGTGCCGTGCCTTTTTCCTCTTGCTACACTGACTCTGTGACTTCGAAGTGTGAGGGGATTACATGGTTTCTCACCATTTCTCACCGATTTTTCCCTTTTCTTGGCTGGAAGCGGTGTGTTCTGGAGCAGCTGATGAGCACTGAGTTGAGTTGCTGCGGGGCAGTGAGAGAGTCCAGCCAAGCACAGAGAGGAGAGGCTGACAGAGGGGACGTTGTCTTAAGGACAGCTTCCTTACTTTGTGTGGCTTCTCTGAAGCGTGGGTGGTGTGTGCCCTGCGCTGCTGGAGGCGTTCGTGTTGTACTCAGCCCCTTACCCCGTGGTCTGACCTAACTAAACGAGCGGGTTACCCTCCTTCACATTCAGCTCTGCGCTCTGCAGCCAGCTTGTTTTCAGCTGCTCCTCTTTACTCCAGGCTGGCAAAGCTCTTCTCCAACGCCCGACCCGTGAGACCAGCCCTCTCCTACGGCCGGGTCGCTGGTGCAGGTGGCTGCTGCAGTGGTTTCGGAGGCATCTGAGCTGTTGAGCAAAGAGGAGCCGACAGTGGTTCAAGGTGCTTCGCTGCTTCTGCCTGTGTGCCCGCAAGGTGAAGTGAAGAGCTGGGCTCTGTGGCCCTGCGATGTCCGACCGCGCTGGACTAAAAGGTGAACAGACCTCAGCGAAGGAGACCAGCAGAAGAGGGGCCGCATGGGATCCCCCAAAGCCTGGGAGTTTGTGGTTGTGTTGGCGATCAGAGAGAGAATCCCACGGCATTCAAAGTGATGCTCGATACAATAGTACGTAAAGTTGGGAGTTAAATTCGGACCCGAAGGAAGACAGGCAGGGTTGAGGTGGGTTCAAACCTAGCGTTCGTTATTGCTGTCGCTGTTCCCTTTCAGGGAACTCCCGCCAGTGTGTAACTGGCCTTTAGTCCAGCCCAAGCAGTGGTGGTGTTCACACAGCGTTTATGACCTGGGAATTTTCCCCAAAAGACTTGATATTTTTGATTAAAAGTAATTTCTTGAGAATTCCTTTGAGAATGAAGCATATTGAAGAATCTGTGTGGCATGTGGATAGGGCTTAGTTTGTTGGGTTTTTTTTCCCCCAAACCCCAGTGTGACAGGTGAAAAAGTCAAAGACCAGGTCCTGTTCAAAGCAAATAAACAAAAAAAAAATTACAATATGCTGCAAAGCATCTGCCAGAAAATGAGGTTCATCTCAGTGGGATTTCCTGGTTAAATACTTAAGATAAATGACGTTCATTTAAAATGAATGTAGCTAATCCCTGTTGCTCCGGAGGGGCTCATGGGGTGGAGTGGATAGAGATTTAGATCCTTGCAGGGCTTAATACTTGTTCTCATTTACATGAGTATCTTACAGCCGTGTAACTCTGTAGGACCTTATTCTCTTATTTAAGCCAATAGAAATTAGCCTTGATTACCCTTGTGTAAAACCCAAGTGAAGGAAGAATCAGTCCTGTGGTTATTAAATACACATCAATTTTATTTATTGCCTTAGTCTGTTTTAATGCCAAAATGTCACTGTCACAGTTGTATGAAGTTGATTGTTATGTTTAAGATCTTGAACGTGCAACTCATCTTTTTGCAGTGATACCCTCGTTTTGTTTTACAAGCCAGATGCTTGTGTTGACGCACAGTAGTTTGCCATTTATATTCCTTCTTAAACCAAAGGGGCAAAAGGATTTTGAAGCAAAACATAACTCGGCCCTAAAGAACTCATTCAGACCTATGGGATTGGAGCATACTGCGGGGTCACAGTAATGCCAGGCCAGGGGAGCATGCAGAAACCCAGTACAGCCCTTCGGTCACTGCAGACAGATGACAGAGCAGCTGGGCACACTTGGACTTTTGATGGTGGCTGTGTCCATGCATCCTCTCCGCACTGGCAATGGAATCACAGAATGGTATAGGGTGGAAGGGACCTCAAAGACCATCCAGTTCCACCCCCCTGCCCTGGGCAGGGACACCTCCCCCCAGCCCAGGTTGCTCCAAGCCCCGTCCAACCTGGCCTTGAACACCTCCAGGGATGGGGCAGCCACAGCTTCTCGGGGCAACCTGCGCCAGGGGCTCACCACCCTCAGAGGGAAAAATTTCTTCCTAATATCTAATCTAAATCTCCCCTCTTCCAGTTTGAAGCCATTCCCCCTCGTCCTATCACTCCATGCCCTTGTAAAAAGTCCCTCTCCAGCTTTCTTGTAGGCCCCCTTCAGATCCTGGAAGGGGCTCTAAGGTCTTCCCGGAGCCTTCTCTTCTCCAGGCTGAACACCCCCAACTCTCTCAGCCTGTCCTCCCAGCAGAGGGGCTCCACCCATCTGATCATCTCCATGGCCTCCTCTGGCCCCACTCCAACAGCTCCGTGTCCTTCTGCTGTTGGGANTTTACCTAGCAAAACCCCCAGGTCTTTCTCCTCAGAGCTGTCCTCAATCCATTCTCTGCTCAGCCTGGATTTGTAGCGTTAAGGTTGTGTGTGTGCAAGTGGGCACGGCAAGTGCTCAGCCTCGCAAAGCCGGCTTTGCGGTTCAGGGTGGCTTCTGCAGTGGTGGGGGAGATCTGGTTGCTCTGGTCGGAGCCGCAGGTGAAACGACATCCCCGGGGAAGCGGCCTGTGTTTGCTAAAGTGAAGCTTCATCTTGCAGCTCTCGACAGCAGCGTGGTTTCCTGCCTGAGCAGAGCCTGGCTGCTTCTCTCCATCCGTTTTAACTTAAGGATGAGAAAAGAAAGAAAGAAAAAAAAGGCAGCCTGCCTGGCTCATCCGTTGTTCGAGGGCTGTTCATACCATGGTTCTGGCTGAGGACAGGACCTGGGCAGAGCAGAGATGAGTCGTGGCACTGCACAGAATTTCCTCAAGCCTTCCTGAAATCAGTATTTCAACCACTTGAAAGCACTTGTCCCTGATGATTGTTCTTCTGCTCCGGCACAGCACCCTCGCGCTGAGCTCAGGTTGGAGGATGGGCGAAGGACCATGTTCTGGGACTGCAGCTCCTGCTCTTGGCCTCTGAAGCTTTGCTCTGGAATCAAAATGAGCAAGTAAATGTCTGGAAGGAAGGACCAGAGGGAAGTGTCTGTCCCCGTCTGCTCAGTCTTGTCATATTAAACAGTAAAGATTATTTAAGTGCTTAAAATAATGAGGAAAATGAGCTCTGCTTTAATGAGTTTTTAATTGCATGCAGCAAGAGGCGATTGCCCCCACCTGTCAAAAAGCTATTCAGAGTCTTGCTGCCGTTCCAATCTGCATTTAGATGAAGGTGAAGTTAAAAAATCTCCTGTCCTGGTGCCTGCTATAAAATAAACCCAAACAGCGTACAATTTCTGTGCCTGAAAAAAAAAAAGCGGCAACTCGAGCACTTAACATCCTCCAAATTGTGAACCATGGGTCCAAGGACAAGGCACAAAGCAGGGGTGTTCCATGGTGGCCAGGTAGGCAGTGGTGGGGCTGCACCACTGGAGACAGTCTGTACCTGTGGTTTGGTACAAATATGTTTCTGAAATTGAGGAGGAATCTGTGCAGTCAGATCCTGGAAGGCCGCAGTAAGGTCTCCCCGGAGCCTTCTCTTCTCCAGGCTGAACACCCCCAACTCTCTCAGCCTGCCCTCCCAGCAGAGGGAATCCAGCTGTCGGAGCATCTTCGTGGCCTCCTCTGGACCCACTCCATGAGGTCCATGCCTTTCCTGTGTTGGGGGCTCCAGAGCTGGAGGCAGCACTCCAGGTGGGGTCTCCCCAGGGCAGAGCAGAGGGACAGAATCCCCCCACCGCGCCCTGCTGGCCACGCTGCTGGGGATGCAGCTCGGGATGCCGGTGGCCTTCTGGGCTGTGATTGCTCATTGCCAGCTCATGTTGAGCTTCTCATCCACCAACACCCTCAGGTCCTTCTCCTCAGAGCTGCTCTTGATCCATTCCCCGCCCAGCCTGGATTTGGGCTTGGGATTGCCCCGACCCAGATGTAGAACTTTGCCTTTTTGAACTTCATGAGGCAGGCATGGGCCCACCTCTCCAGCCTGTCCAGGTCCCTCTGGATGGCATCCCTCCCCCCAGTGTGTCTGCCTCCCCACACAGCTTGGTGTCGTGGGCAAACTTGCTGAGGGAGTGCTCGATCCCACTGTCCATGTCTCCGACAAAGCTGTTGAAGAGCACGAAAATTCAAGCTAAAATGGTTTGTTCTGGGTTTTTTTTTGTGTTTCAGTAAAGGTTAGTATCCAAAAGAAGAGGGACGCGCAGGGCATGGAGATCGCGTTAGGCTTGTGAGGCTTTTAGGTGTGACCAAGGGAAGCTGTGGAAAGTAAAGAGTGTGTGGAGGGTGGGGGGTGTGATGGGCCAGTGCTGCCATGCTCAGTTAACAGCCCATCACTAATAACTCTCTGTCCGTGGCTCTGAGCGCTCGCTGGCGGGAGAAGGGCTGTCACCATGAGCTGTGATTGGCAGCGGGGGAAACTGAGGCAGAGGTAGGAGTGGGTTGTAACACAGCAGGTATCTGGCTGAAAATTCACCTCCCACCTTCCAGTCTAAAGTCTTCCTACGCCTCCCACTTCCCTCTTTGCAATCGCTCCTTACCAGGACGTAAGGAGCAGAGGGGGTGAGCGACTTAACAGTGGCCGTTTCTTCTCTCGGTACCTGTATGGCTCATTTTGAAGCACTGGAATGAAAGGCTGTCTCTGGCATTTCAGGCTTCAGCCTTCGCAGGAGGAGTTCCTTTGACTTCAAGGGAGTCGCTGAAGATTTATGGGCCGCTGTAGCACCGATCTGCACGTGGCCATATGCGTGGTGCATCTGGAGAGCTGGTGTTAAAGATTGGGGTTACGCTGCATAACTAACCATTTCCATTCCTGCTTTTCACATTTAACTGACACGAATAAACCCGCGTCCTCTGTTAAATCAACTTGAAAGCGATTATTAAAAACAACCAATGAGCCCGAATCTACTCCAGTGAGGAGCAGACGTGCGTGAGAGCTTGTGTATATAATTTGGACAGTGCTGATGCTCGGATCATAAGCGTTTTCATTGCAGGGAGTGCGATCTGTCAACATGTCATTTGAGGCTTTTTCTATTTGTCTTGGGTCAGGGCTGCCCTAGTTCTTGAACAGTGGCTCTGTCACTCAGCAGCTTGCCCAACGCTTTGTTCTTCTGTTAATTCACACAAGCCTCAATTAAACAAATTTATAATTTGCGGGCAAGGAGTTAAGAGAATTCTCTTGTTCGGTAATTAAGTTGGGAAGCCTGGAGTGTCAGAGTGGAGAAACAAAGCGCTGTCATATTTAGTTCCTCGGTGATCTTCCCTTCCTAGCCCAATAGATGAAAACGATTGCGGGCTGTCGAGCTCTCCGGCAAGGAGCCAGATCACCGTGGAAGAAATGGGGCTCCCTGTGCTTTGCGCTGCAGCGATAATCGTCTTGGCACAAGGCGTTGCTTCAATACAGTTGCGCGCGCTCGGCTGCCTTACAGCAGCATGGAGATCCAGAGCACGCTCAGCGCGGTGGCTCTCCGTCCGTCCTGGCAAAACCGAGAATAGCCGGAGATGCTTTTCAAAAGGCTTCCGTGTTTCAGGGTATTTGGCCAAAGCTGTGTGGCATGATTAGGGTGCTCAAAGCACCCTTATTAAGGACTAATTAAGAGGCGGCATCATTGATGCTGGTGCTGCAGGGAAGCTGGTGTAAGAGATTAGGGTGTACAATAGAATGGTTTCCTTTTTCGATACTTGATGTCTTAATAACTGTCTTCGTGTACTACTGAAAAATATAACATGACCGCCCTAATCAACTGCTCACGTTTTTTAAGTGGTATCAGCGCTGTTAATTAACTCAAATTTTAAGAAGTTGGGGAAGCTGAAAGCTGATGGGCTTTCATTCGGTGTGCTGCTAAGCTGATTTTCATTGATTTGTGCTTGTGAATTAATCAGCCATCCGAGCGCTTAGTTATTCCATTTGCCTCCGCGCTTTCTTTGCTTGTAAATGGTATCTTTGAAGTTTATTAAAAGAATGAGTCATGTTGTAGCTTCCGAAGAATTTTCCCCCTCTGTAGTCATACATTTTTCATGCTGCTCAAATCATAATCTGTGTAATGAACGTGGGGAAAATATTGCTATATGGAGCTGCGTCTATACCGCTGAACTTGGGAGATACATATCCTATTACTTGGGTGGCTGGCTGCTCTAACATAAGAGCATTTAAAATCTTTTTCAGACTTTCGGAGCCGGGCTAAAAAATTAATGTACTTCCCTGTTTAGCACTCCCCCGACTTGTCCGCGGTTGGGCACAGTCAACCTGTATCCACGCTGGCTCTGAGTTACGGTTGTGGCTCTAATACCCTTTGCTGGGGCAGATTAATAGAGGAGGTCCCTCATAAATTTACCAGTGAGAAAGTAATTGCTTCCAAAACTTGTAGAGTTTTTAATTAGCATGAGTTTCTCTTTTGTAGCCCTGTGTAAGCACTGCATGGTTCACCTCGCTCTAATTCCAAGGGTCTGCAAAGGATCTGTCTCTGTTTATTGCTGGACATGACACGTTCAACTTTAATGTACCTAATTAGGTCTTGGGGGTGCGACGTTAGCTGGGACCAGGTGCCGTAAACATAGCATGGATGCAAATGCTGTTTAAAAGAAGTAGAAGTGTTCTTCACAGAGGAAAAACATGAGAATGCAAAACATAATCATCCATAAAATTGTGTGCACTCTGTTTTAAAGACCGGTGCTTGATGGGATTTTGTGACCGGAATAAAATAGTTCAGCCGAAGAGCAAGGGTGATGAGACCATCCGGAGAGGTACAGAGGAGCTGGGCTTTCGTCTTGAAGAAAAGCCAAGTCTCTTGTGTGAGTTTGCCCTTTTGGGTGCCGGTGGGTTTGTGACCTGTGTTGGGATCCACAGATTAAACCACCTGGATGAGCCTTTCGTGAATTTTATCTCGAAAGAAAAAAAATAAGCAAAAATAAATCTCAGTAAGCCACATTCTGCTGAGCTAATTCATGAGAATTTCACTAATGTAATTAAAGATGGAGCAAGGCAGTAGTGAAATCAAGGTCATGGCTACGACTAAATCAGTAAGTCAAGAGTTTTGAGTGATCAAATCTCCAAGTTAAGAGCAGCTGAGCTCAAAATGATGAGGCTGCAGTTGAATGGAGCTGTGTGGAGGAGAATGTGAGGGGTTGCATTCGCTGCCCAGTGATCGTCGCGGTGCGTGGAGGGGGCTGCTGCAGGGGGTGGGTGTTGCAGTGACTGGAGGACCTCAGCTCCTGTTGGCAGTAAATGGCTCAAACCAGCAGTGCTCGTGTCTTGGCTTTGCGCGGGGCACAGCAGGAGCACGTGTCCCACTCCGACGTTCTCTCCTTTGGGCCATTTGCTGTATCGGGTAGTTGGGAAGGGAGCTGGAGCAAGAACCCAGTATCTCTGCTGACTTAATACAATTAAATGTGAGATGAAGGTGTCTTTTGAACAATGCCACTTCCGACTTAGCAGCTGGCTTTGAGCGTGCTTCCAGAAAACGATCAGAAAAGCTGTTTTCCCCAAAGACTCGTGCTCCTGCCTCTTCACACTAGTGAGCTCCAGAGCTTTGCAGCCCAACATGTGGTGGGAAACGTGTCTCTGTGCTCTGCCCAAGGGATGCTCTTAGTGCTCGTCACATCAGCCTGCGCATACTGGGTACTTCCCACCCCATGGACTAGCTGGTTTTTTTTTTTTTTTTTGGGGGGNTCTGCCAAGTCAGGGGAGATCGGGAGCGATGGGGGCTTTGAGGGGCGCGTGAGCGATGGTGCTGGCCTTTCAGCTGGCAGACTGCGTTGGGTGGGAGATCCACAATCAGTGCAAATCGATCTTATAAAAAATAATCCCTCTGTGTTTTCCTGCGGACGTTCGCTCTGGGGTGATTACTTTGGCTCTCAGTGTTTCACAAAGCAGCACGGACTCTTCATGGAGTGGCAGCATTATAGAAATTCCTCAATTGTTCTGGTGGCCTTTGACCAACACAACAGAAGCTGCTTTTTAATGTCATCGAGTCAATTCCTACTCATCAGTAAACAATAAGAGTTTCTACAGCACCAGCTTAAGGCTGGATTTTCACCCTCCCTCTGCATGTCTGGGAGATATAGTTGGAGATGGACTATTTTCCAAACGATTCTCAGTATTTACTGAATTAATTTAAGCAAAAGACAGTAAGAGTGAGATGAGCTGGAGGGAGTTTTTACAAACGCCTTTATATTTTGGGGTGTTTGTTCTTGTAAAAGCCCTGAAAAATAATCTGTGTTTACCGACTGCGTTTGCACTGGCCTTACTCTGCCAATGGTGTTTTTGTATCTAACTCGTAGCCCTGGATATCCAGGGGGACTGTTGAGCGGTTTGGACGAGTGACCCCAATCTCATATGATTGATTTATTTTTTTTTTTTTTACACAAGGGTCTGGATCGCCGAGTGCCCGGCAGTCGCTGTAGCTATCTCCTCCTGTAGGTGAGGTCTGGAGGGAAAAGCCAGGGAGGAGCATGTTTAATGTCTTCCTTAAAATGCTCCCACCGCCCCTGGCAGGCACTCGGGGAGCAGTCTGCAGACCTCCCCGTGAGCAGCGCTGCCCACACCAAGCCAGAAGAGCACTGCAGAAGAATCTTGGAAACTGGTGACTCCTGTTTCTGTAGCTAGATGGAGGAGGTTGAGCAGAGTTCTCCGCCTGGGTTCTAGAAGCGCTTGGCCACCGGAGGCTTCGTGGTCACCTTTTCACGCCAACGTGGAGGGTCTTGGTGGAACCGTGAATCGCTGGAGGTGGCTGCGCAGCTGGGGCGGGGCTGGCAGCAAAACAGCTCTCGTGGTCTGCGCCGTGGTTGCCTCTAAACTACGAGCTCATTGCTGAGCCACTGAGGTACTTCTGCCTCCCGCCGGGGGGAACGACAGAGAGTAGCATCTTCCTCCAGCCTCAGAATTTTCCTACGTTTTTCTAAGTCTTGTCCTAATTGGAAGCCAGAGGAGCGGTGCTGCTGTGGAGAGGAGCAGGCCAGAGGCGAAGCAGGCTGCATTTGGAAGATGAGGTTTCGGCAGTGCCACGATGCTGTCCGGGGCGGCTGTCCTTCCTCCCCCACAGCTTTCCCCATGGCCCTGTGCAAACCTTTGTCTCCTTTGTTTTCCAGGCTGTAAAAAGAGGGTAAGAGCACATCCCTCCCCTCCCTGAGGTGTGCGCTTGCTGCCTTCGTTCAGGATCGGGAGGTGCTTTGCTGCTGCACAAAAATAGCTTAGATGAGCAGCGGGGCAGAAGGAAGGCCCTGTTTTCTCTGGCGCAACTCTGTTTTTGCCGCCAGCGAGGATGCTTTCATCCCCCTGGCGTTGCTTCTGGTTTAGCAAAGGCCTCGGAGAAGGGAACGGGTGATGTGGCACTGAACTGTGCAAATTCAACATTTCTCCATCTTTAAAGTCCAATTCCATCCCTCTGGTTTGAACCTAAAATTAGTACTTGTCTTCGGAAGACCTCAAGATTCGCAGACCTCCTCTGCTTTGTTCCAGTTTTGTGCTATTTAATTTTTTTTCATGATTTTTGCTCTTTAGGCTCTGAAGAATCATACACTTTGTGCATGTACAGAAGGGAAGGATGATTTACACACTTGCAGGTATCCCACCACCGCCACCTTTTCTTTGGAAGGAAAGGCGTTTCAAAGAAATCTGCAGTTTCTCTAGGCTCCAGCTGCTCCTACCTTGCCAGCATCTGCATCTACGCCCTTCTCCTAATGAGCCCCATCTCTGCCAGTGCTTGGTCTGGACTTTGCCCGGTGGGACTGTGCCCAGCCCATCAGCGCATGGATGCATCACGCTTTGCAAATGCCTGTTTCTTACCCCAACGTGGGGAAGATCCTATTTTTCCCCTATAAAATGACCAGTAGTCAGGAAGAACCTCGAGATCTCAAGATCCCAGCAATCATGTGAAGAGAACTGAGCGTTTTACTCAAAATCTCCAATATTACTGATATTCGTAGCGCCCCATGTTACGGTTACCTGGGTCTCATTGCATGGGCACCGTGGGGAAGACCAAAAATGGGTTTTGGAGAGCAGGGACTGTCTTTTCATCTTCATTGCCAAAATGGTCTTGATCTGCAGCAGTGACAGCAATCGTCTACAGCTAAAATAAATGGGTTTAATTCTCTCGTAATTAGATTGAACAGCTGGAGGCAGGGAGAGCCAGCACTGTACGGCTGGGGGAGCTTCCGCAGGCACAGTTATGGAGGAGGGACACGTAGGATGGTTTTACAAGGGGCTGGAGTGAGATCCCTATGGATAATGGAGGACAGGGGCAGAAATCACGGCCTCAGCTTGGAAGGACAGTTATCTCAAGAAGCGTCACACTGATTGGTTGCATTGGTTGTTTGCAAGACTTTTTTCCAGGCGTATCGTGCTTCAAAACAAAGTGGCCTTCTCGGAGGTCCCTTGTTAGCTCAGGAGCACGAGCACCGTCCGTTTTTGCAGGATAAAGACTAACCTGTGTTTTACTGCCGGGGAAGCCTGGGCACGCAGTGGTTTGGTGATATGTTGCCGAGGGAGAAACCGATTTTGGCACCATCTCCAAACTTGTCGCCTTTCCATAAGATACCGTGTGAAGGGGAGACAAAACAGGGTTTTCAGGGTTTGCTGTGGCTGACGTGCCGGCTCTGCCCTGAGCTGGTGGAGGGTTAAGCTGCTGGTGACTCTTTCCATGTTTCTCCCCAGGGTGTGACGTACTGTGGTGAAAGCTCGGCCAGCAATCTCACCATGGCCAACGTCCCCTGGCACGAGGAGGTGGTGCGCTTTGTCCAGGAGCTGGCTGACCTCATCCCCGACTACGGAATCGCGTGTGAGCATGAACACTCCAACTGTCTCCTGATCGCTCACAAGAAGGTGAGACTGTGCCACGGCGTGAGACCGGGCACTGTGTCTTCTTGGAAGTGTTGCATGATTGCCTTGTTCCAATACCTTTTCTTTCTAGAGTTAGCTGGATACATTTTTTTGGGGAAAAAAACATGCAGTATGTATTGCAGAGAGCTGTGGACTAGTTACTAAAGTCGCTGCGGGTTGTGGCACTGTGATAACTCACAGCACTACCGCGGCAATCCAGGCAAGGAGCCTTCAACGGCTACAGGAGGAGCTCAGGGCAGTACCTGCCGTGCTTTGTCACACTCGCTGCTTTGCATTTTGAGAAAGACAAGAAGAAATCTTGTTGAGGTGGGTCAGCTGTTTTTGTCTTGGTTTCTGGTTTTTCATGATGGTTTTAGTGGTCTGTACAGCTCAGTAAGGAAGTTGCACCAGAACAGGTTAGGGTTGTGGTATTCCTCTTCTGGGTCTTTGTGATACCTACCAAAACTATAGACCTCCTTCCTTTCAACCAGAGTTGAAATAATGTATTTTTCTTCCTTTGGAGAAATGATTTTGGCAGAAGACATCGATAGGTGGCTGTTAACAGAGGATGCTTTCCTTTTGAACCAGAGCTGCCTTGCTGCAAAACTGTTTTGCAGGACAAATGAAGCAGCTAGAACAATTATAGGTGTTCTCCATCCTGATGATGGAGAAGAGGTAGTGATGCTGCCTTCTGACCAGTCCAGCATCCCTTACACCACTGGAGCGCTTCGCAGGCCAAGCGTGTCTCCGCAGCCTCAGCAACCTCAACAGCCTCAAACAAACCTTAAACGGTTTGTTTGAAACTTGGGTTCCTTCATAAATACCGTCAACACAATTAAAAAAATGAGTGAAATGCCAAAAAAAAAAAAAAAATAATTTTAAAGGAAGCAGGATATGAAAAATACCAAGTACAATTTGGCTTTATGAACTCCAGAAAAATTTAATGGAAAGATAATAAAAATGTATAATGCGCTAGCTAGGCAACTGATGGAGCAGCTACTTATTATGCTAATTGTGATGATTTTGCTCTTTGCATATTCTTCGCTTGTGTTTGCTGAAGTCAGGAGCGCTCTCGGCCCCTCGCTGAAATGAGAGCTGGTTTGGGNGGGAATAACTGGTCCAAATCCCCACTTGTGAAAGACCAGAAAGGTTTTAGATGTGTGTTTGAAAATGATTAGGATCATATTGTTGAAAACTTCTGCAGAGTTACAAAGCTGTTGCTTGCTTGTGCAGTTTGCCGTTTTACGGGAACAGCTGTAAGGGAGCGGAGGAGAACGGGATACCTGCCACTTTTTTTAAACTCATTTCAACTCCCCTTAAAGTTGCTTTATTTACAGTCTCCCTCTCAGTTGTTGCCACTGGCAACAATCCTTGAATGCAAAAATATTCTTTTCCATTCTAAGGTGAAGGACCGGGGGAAAGAAAAGAAACAGATTGCCACCTAACTTATTGATGCATAATTTTAGGAACACCGTTAGTAACAAGAATAGATTGCTACCGGCCCGGGAGGAATTCAACAGCTGATTTGCTTTCCAAAGCCATTAGAAGAGGGCGTCTTTTGGAAACAATCTATACTCGGTACTAAAATAACTAATAAAAAATAAATTTATTTCTATTACATTTAATTCTGAATTTCAGGCTCCAGTGGAGAATAAAATTTGTCAGTGTATATTATTTGCAGAAAACCGCTGCTCTGGGAATGATCAAACTGTAGCGAGTAATTGCGAAATCAAAGGTATCTTTAAAAAATTAAGGAGTTGCAGGAAGACGGTAATAAGAATCATTAGGAAAAGTGTTTTATTTCATTGTGTTCTGCTATGTCTGAGTTTTAAGGTGTTGAAAAAGTGTTTAAAATTAGTAATTTTAAGCGCCACTATTGAAATGCCAGCCTGTACGAAAGGGTCTGGAGATACCAGAGAAATAACACATCTTGCTTACAGCCTCTGCTCCTTGATTTATGGAGAATCATTGATTGGCACCTGCTTACTTGATGAATAATAGCTTAGGATGTAGGCTCTGACGTCTCTTAAGGCTGAGGATTTAGGTAGAAAAAGGGATTTTAGGTAGAGGAAATTGCAGTTTGTATGTCTGGTGGTATTTTCTTTTCTCAGGAAATTAAGAGGTGATACAGAGATAGGGACTGTTGGATTTTGGGGTACTTCAGTGTCTTAAAAATCTCCCATTAGGCTTCCAAGTCTCTTCCCACCCCACCCCCCTTTTTCTTTTTCTTTATTCCCGCTGACCAGAAGTGGGTTCCCAGTGTCTGCGTCTCTTTCCACAGTCACAGGTGAGGTGCTTGTGAAAGCCTTCAGGACTCGGTGAGTCTCGGGAGGTGAGAAGCCCTTAACCTCGGAGAGCTTTGGGTCTGGCACTCCCGCACTCTTCATGGACAGCTTAAAAAGTCTCATAAATTTAAGCCTCACAGCAAAATGTTTGTTTTGCAGTTACACTTCATAGAGCCTTAAAAAAATAACACAGAGATCACCTTGGCCCTGCTCACTGTGACCTGAAAAACCGCTGGTTACTGGTATTTCCACTTTTCTTGGGCCAACTGGGTATCAGGTCCTTCAGCCTGAAGGAGAGGGAGGACGGGCAGGGTTGAGTGCAGCCCTCCTGCGGGTGGAAGAGCTCCTCTTCCCTGTCTCCTCCACATCCTCCTCCCAGCTTTCCAGTCCCCGCTGTGTGCTGGTTTCCACCTCTCCTGAAGAGGTGCCCGCTGCGTTTTGGCTTCATCCTCTTTGATTCTTGTCTTTAGCAATAGTAGGAAATTCTTGAGTAATTATATTTGCTTTGTAGAAAATCCTATAAGCACCATGGTACAAAAAAATCTAATTTATTACAGTGCTTTTGAACTAAGTCACCGAGATATTGAGACAGCAGCAACTTTATAATTTAACAGTTAATTCAAGTAACCTTTTCCAGAGAGAGACCTTAGGTGGCTGCTTTTCCTGGGTCGCAACAATAAATTTATCCTCGAGACCACCGTAACAAGTGCCTAAGAAGGGGGAATGTGCTTCAGCTGCCTTGCAGCAAAGGTTTTTTTTTTTGAATGAGAATTAGCATCTTAATAATTTCTGGAATAAAACCCTCTGCCCTGTTTTGTTGAATTTGCTTTACACCTGTGTTTACCACCCACTCGGTTGTGTCGAAACCCCTGCCTGCCAATTATCTCCTACTACGTTCATTTAAATATCTACCTCGCTTTTGCCAGTGGGTTGTTCTCCAGCCGCGTTCTCCCTGTTGCTTTAAAGCCGTGAGTTTCCCGTTAGGGCAACTTGTCTTGTGTGCTGCTGCTGGGTCTGGTCCTTAGGTCTGCTAGTACCTGGGAGCATCCCTGCCTCTTCCCCGTGATGCTGGGGTTGGGTTCCGTGTCCATTAGCCGTGCGTAGCACAGGGAATACTCCTGAAATCCCCTCCCTTTCTGCTCTCTTTGGAGGCCTCGGTTAACAAGGTGAAATGAATGGCTGGTGAGCTCAGAAAAGTGGCTGTTGTCATCCTTTTTTTGCCTTAATAAATGGATACGCCTGACTGCCACAAGCAGATCCGAGTCCATAACCTGGATGCAGATGTTCCCTCATGGTGTGGATGCCATCCTGTGCCGTGGACCTCCCTTGTCTCACCAGTCGCATTCTTTCCCTGGTGGCTGTGGTCTGGGTTAGCGTTGTGTTCTCCAGCAGTGCGGTAGGGTCAACCTGGCATCCACAAAATAACCCAAAGCAACTTCAGGTTTTTAGGAAGCTCCCTGTAATCATTCCCTTTTCCCACAGCCCAAATGCGGTGCTGAGGGTATACAGGGTACTGCCAAGACAGGTGTCATGGGTAGTTTGCACTGAAACGAGTTGGGGGGGGAGATAGTAGCCCTGATCAAAAGCGCTCGTTGCTCTCCATCAACCCAAGAAATCTCCCCAGCAAAGAGGGAATCTTTTCCTTCCCACTGGGTTTTCCAGCATTGCCCATTGTCTGTACCGTGGGGGCTCGGGTGGGACGCGAAGGCTTCACATGCGTCCTGGCTGCGCTTGCAGAAGGCTCGAGAGGTTGGGTGAAAGGCGTTGAAGTTGTTCCATGCTGAGCAGTTCATCTATATTTAGGGAGGAAAAGGAAGCACTTAACTACCAGCTGCAGATTGACTAACAAGGGTTATATTAGAGAAAAATAGTCCATCACATTTTATTTCCTTCCTGCCTTGCAAATCGCTTGGAGAGCGTAAGCTGTCCTTGCGACCCAGCAGCCCGGATCCAGAATTTGGACCGTGTTCTCTGCTCGCTCACCCGTCAGAGTTACCCCGTACCTGTGACAGTGTTACAGGGCAAGGGGAAAAAGCAAACTTGGGTTGCTGCTTCGTGTCAGAAGGTCACCAGATAGGTGCAACAAGGATCAACAAGGCCAAGCGCAGGTTCCTGCACGTGGGCTGGGGCAATCCCAAGCACAAATCCAGGCTGGATGGAGAACAGCTGGAGAGCTGCCCTGAGGAGAAGGACTCAGGGTGTTGGTGGATGAGAAGCTCAACATGAGCTGGCAACGTGCAATCGCAGCCCAGAAGGCCATTCGCATCCCGGGCTGCATCCCCAGCAGCATGGGCAGCAGGGTGAGAGAGGGGATTCTGTCCCTCTGCTCTGCTCTGGGGAGACCCCACCTCGGATAATGCATCCAGCTGTGGGGCACCCAACATCAGAAGGACATGGACCTGTTGGAGTGGGTCCAGAGGAGGCCCCGGAGATGCTGCGAGGGCTGGAGCCCCTCTGCTGGGAGGACAGGCTGGGAGAGTTGGGGGTGTTCAGCCTGGAGAAGAGAAGGCTCCGGGAGAACTTTGAACAACTTTGCAGTCCCTAAAGGGGCTCCAGGAGCGCTGGGGAGGGACTTTTAACAAGGGCATGGAGTGATAGCATGAGGGGGAATGGCTTCAAACTGGAAGAAGGGAGATTGAGATGAGATACGAGGAAGAAATTTTTGCCTGTGCGGGTGGTGAGCCCCTGGCGCAGGTTGCCCCGAGAAGCTGTGGCTGCCCCATCCCTGGAGGTGTTCAAGGCCAGGTTGGACGGGGCTTGGAGCAACCTGGGCTGGGGGGAGGTGTCCCTGCCCAGGGCAGGGGGGTGGGACTGGATGATCTTCAAGGTCCCTTCCAACCGAAACCATTCTATGATTCTATGAACATCCCCATGTCTGCAGCAGACGCCGGGGATGGGGTTACTCCCAGCTGAGGACGAGGTGTCTCAGACGCCGAAGAACAGCCTTAGCTCAGACATGAGTATGAAATGTTACATTTCCCGAAGGTTTGTTGTTTTTTTTTTTTCCATTGTCTCCTTCCAAATAGGAAGGTGGCTCTGCTGCGCTTGATCTGTTAGTTATTAAAAGAAGATCACAGTTGTGCTAGAGTAATCCGTTCTTCATCCATCGGAATTAAATCTGTCTGGATGTCGCCCTGGTTTAATTGGCAGACGAGATGTTCCGCTCTGCAGCGGGTAAGGATTAAAAACAACAAAAAAAAGTCATCAGCAATAATGAATCTTTTCTTTAGAATAACGCAGGCAAGATTAGATGTAATAAGTAGAAGGTAACGAGTTGCAGAGGAGCAGTGCCACGGGCGCGGGGCCCTACGGCGTGGGCGAGGAATGGTGCCCCCACGGCAGCGCAGGGGTTAGGTCAGCGGTGGTTTGTTTCGGGGTTATCTTTTTATTGCACTCTGCGAAAATGCAATGGCAGATCCCATTTCCAGGCATATTCTAATTGCCAGCTTTGGAAAGGCGTTTCGTCTACTTTAATGTGTCTGATTGCTACCGAGCACTTAAGTCGCTGAATGTATAGCTACAAGGCTACTTCTCGTTTCCATCTAAAATGGATGGAAACCTTTGGTACTGTTAACCGGTCATAGACACTGCCTGCAGAGCTGCTCCGGGCCTTAAAGCTCAGTTATTCTGGGGGCTCAGCGCCCCTCAGCAGATTTTTGTTTAGCCCCATGGACATGGGATGTAGTGAGACTCTCACCTCTCCGTGCCTGGTGTCCTGTTTCACTGGTTTTTAACTTGTATTACACGCATTTCTAACTTAATAACCGGCGTAATCTTATTTTTTTCCCCCTAAAGCCTGAGGTTACAACTGGTAATTAAAAAGAAAAGTTTTTTAGCTTTTTAACAAGCAATATGATCCTGTTAAGATAAATTAATCTACAAGATTTCTGCTGCTTTTTCTGAGTGCCTCCAGTTCAGTCACTTCCACTGTCAAACAAAGGGAGCCATAAATAATTGTGTGCCTTAATTAGATGAGAAACTGTGTGTAATAATTCAATGAATTACTTGTTTGACTTGGAAAGCTTCATACTGGCAGGTGGTGAAAACAGAGCAGTTGCGTGGTGTAAGTGCTTTGCACTCCCATTATATACGATCTGTTTTAATAATCTGTGTGGAAGTGTAAAAGCTCTTTTGTTTATTGCAATGATGGACTGTCTTCAGGTTTAAATTAAAGAGCCCAAGGTTGGAGCTATCAAGATCATTTTTCCAGCTGCCTTTTTGACGTTGCGCCCGGAGAAGTGGCTGACGGTGGAGACCCAGTGACAGAAAACCAGTAGCTGAAAGTGCTGCATCGCTCATCGGGAGCAGTAACTAATTCCCGAGTAATGCACTTGCCCTGGCATTACCCTCTACTCAGCCAGCTCCTCTTTCAGTGAGCGCTCTTAAACATTTCTATGCCAAGTGACCTTGGGAAGCGAGATGGGAAGGTGTGATGTTATTTTTCAGAAGGGGGATCGTAAAGGTAAAGACTTACAAGTCAGCCGTGGTGAGAGCGGGATGAACTTAACCATCCCGGCTTCTCACACGGCCTCGGCTGCTGTGGGATTTGAATTCCTCCTGCCTGCATGAGCCCGGCTGCGCCGTCTCCGCAGTTCACGAGACTTCTGTCTGTCCTCTATAGAAAATCCAGGTGTGTGCATTACCCCACCCAATGGCTGCATGGGGTTCACAGAGCGCTTCTCTGCAGGCTTTGCTCTGCTCCTTCTGAAAGGAGTTCGTAGAGAGATGGGGACTGACCTCTTCTCCCCAGTGACAAGTGATAGGACGAGAGGAAATGGGTTCAAGTTAAGCCAGGGGAGGTTTAGGTTGGATATTAGGAAAAATTTTTTCACGGAAGGGGTCATCCAGCATTGGAATAGGCTGCCCAGGGAGGTGGTGGATTCGCCATCCCTGGAGGTTTTTAAAAAAAGGGCAGATGTGGTACTTGGGGATATGGTTTAGAAGTGGTTTTGTCAGGTTGGGTTAATGGTCGGACTTGATGATCTTGAAGGTCTCTTCCAACCTCAACAATTCTGCGATTCTTCAGGACCCATACGCTGCAGCAGACCTGAGGTCTGCAGGTGTCCCCTCATCTCTGCAGTGACAACGGCAATGTAAGAGGAAATAAAAGGGATGGTGGGTGTTTGACTCCTGCCCAGCCACGTGGGATGGATTTAATTTTGTATTCAGAGACGTTGATCACCGCAGATTGGTGAAACTTGCAGTGTTTTGATGCTGCTGAATTGGTCCAGCTGCTGCCAGGGGTGCTAAGGAGAAGAGGTTCTCCTATGGATTTTTTTTTATTTTTTTTTTTCTCAAAATACTCTTAATATAAGCCCTGTAGAGTGCCTGTGTGGGACAAGTGGTCTTCAGTGACCCCATGGGCCGGGAGCTCACTCGACCCGACATACGCAGTCTGCACCGCTGGCAGGAGGCTGCACGGGTACTCGAAAGCAAGTTTTTGAGTTTCAGGACTGTAGGTATATGTAAGCATGGAATTAAAAATAAATACATCTGCTTAAGACTTGTGTGCAAAGCCACACTCCATCTCCCCAGAATAATGCTATTCCTTAATAGCAAAAGAATATATTTAAGCTCAGTAAAGAAAGTATTTCAAGGGAAGCCACTGAAAAACATACTGAGGATCTCCTGACTGCTTCTCCAAAGATAATTCAAAGGTAAGTTTTCTTCTCAGGAAAGAATATAAATGGAGTGTGGTAGTGGTTTGGGTGGTTGTTTTTTTTTTTAATCTCTCTGTTTAAATGCTCAGGCAGTGCAGGGACGGTAATGTTTGCAGGCTCTGAATGCATTACTTCCCTTAAAAAAAAAAAGAAATAAAAAAAAGAAGTCTTTATACATGAAATTATTTTCTTATTTTTATTTCTTATATTTTTTGGAAAGCAAACCCTTGCCTGCAACACCGAATGGGTCTCGCAGCCCTGGTCACCAAAGGCATAGGCAGCAGCGTTGGTTTGGGGGTTGGTTTTGAGGTTGGTTTTGGGGTGGCAGCCGGGAAGGGGCCGTGGGGACGGGGCTGGATCGAGCCGCTGCGCCGAGGAGGGGAGACGGGGAGCAGGGCGGCACGGAGCCCCTGCCTCAGCTGTCGGCTTGTGTTGCTTGGCTGGGATTTTAACGGGCAGGGAGAAGGCTTCGTCATTTCTGAGTTGTCAAAGAGCATTAAACCCAAAGAGTTGGGTTTAATCTGTGTTTCGGCACGGGACATAAAAGTGTGGGCTGGGGAGCACGGGGCCTGCTGGCCGTGTAAAAGCTGAGTCGCTGAGATTTGCTATTGCAGAATGTTCTTTTAATGTCTCGCGCTATGCGCAAACTAAAATAAGAGTTGACTGAAACGTTTGGCAAAACCAGGTTTTAAACCGCTGGGAATCGTAACTAGAAACGCCGCCGCAGGAGCAGAGGGCTCTCCCTGCTCTCCGG
>VZSZ01001047.1:59960-77531 GCA_013398815.1 Ibidorhyncha struthersii
CCTGGGAGGTTTTTTTTTTTTTGGGGGGGGGGGGATCTTTAAAATTACCCATAAAACCGCTATATTTAACCATTAGACCCTGTGCATCTGCCGGGGGAAGAATCCATTTGTTGGACTGCTGTATCTTCGCGACTTCAAGTAGTAAAAGACTCGCTGTTGCAAGACCCAAAGCTTTGCTTTCTCCTCCCGGTCTTCTCTCAGCTCCGTGGGGAACGGAGCCCATCGCAGAGAGGTTTCCCCATGGGTCTTCTCCCCATCGGGGCCAGAATCTGTCCTTCCAAGCCAGGGTTTGCCCCAGCAGGCTTTGCTGTGCTGGTCTGCTTTATTCTCTTATGCTGCCCATACTATTTAGTCCTTTCCTGAAAGTACATTAATTTTTTTTTTTTTTTGGTAGAGAAAGACCAGAGTGAATGGATGAAGAGGAGCCTCCTCATTTCAGTGTGTTTTTTTCTCTGAAGAAAATATGACATTATCCTTGTTAGGACAGACTAATTGATTTTTGGCTGACTTCCATTTTTCAGCGTTAGCGTTTCGTGTGTCACCATCTCTGCCTCTCTTCTCTATTTCATCCCTTCGTACAAACCCTGTGTTTATTTCTCGGTGATTATGTGTGTCTGCAGGAATGTAGTAAATTGTACTACTGTATTGTCCTCAATATATGCGTACATTTTTACCCCCAAAAATTGCTTATGCAAATATGTTGATAAGAAAAGAAATCTGTAGTGTTGCGGTTCTTCTCCTTCATGAATGTTGATGGGCTCCTGTAGCAAGAAGCTGCTCTCTCTGCAGTCGGAGCAGCTGTAAACTTATTGTAAAAGATAATTTCAAGAAATTTCCTGTTCGTCTCCCCTCTTGTATGTTATAAGAGAAAAGGGAGGTGTTAGCCATGCCCTGTTGATGCTCCCGTCAGTCCTGGCTGCTGATTGTCTTTGCTGTATCTATATTAGTTTTGCTGTAGACTCTTTGAGGCACTGGGCATGGCCATGGCCAACACAACCCCAGGCAGGTAACTCCATCCTTCTACACTGTTGCCCCGTGGCTCCCCTGGACCACGGCCAGTCCAGCCGTGCTGTTCCTGGCAACGGTGTGTAACCCCTTCACAAACGTCCTCAGTGATGGGGTGGCCCAGTGTCACCCCTGGACCTGCTTTTCTGGGCTGGAAGGCCATTATGAGTTCTCCTCTTGTCATTTCTTTTGCCTCTCATTTTCCCAGTGTTAATGTCTTCTCGCTGCAGTGCTTCTTGCCCCAGCTGTAGGATCCGCAAAAATCAGGGAAGTTTGGCATTGCTGTGCACCCGTACAGCATCTGTAGGGAGCGATCGGTGGCGGGACCATGGGGACCAGCCCGTACGGTGTCTGTAGGGAGTCATCGGTGGTGGGACCATGGGGACCAGCTCGTACGGTGTCTGTAGGGAGTGATCGATGGCGGGACCATGGGGACCAGCTCGTACAGCATCTGTAGGGAGCGATCGGTGGTGGGACCATGGGGACCAGAGCTCGGGGACCCTGGGAGCACGAGCTCTGAGGGGAAGGTGTGCACTGGCTCCTGGGTCATCTCACTGCTCGAGCAAAGCCCTTGGGAAGGGCGAGTTCACCTTTCCAGACAGCACGGCCTGGCTTCAGAGCTGGCTGAAGGAGCTTTATGACTTTTTTTTATCATGCTAGCTTAAAAAAAAAAAAAAAAACCAAAAAAAAAAGAAAGGGAAGGGTTTCAACTGTTTGTCTTTTGTCAAAGTATTTATCACCTTAAAAGACTTAACCAGGTAGTGAAAAATTCAATAAAAAAACCTGAGCGTGTTAGTCTGAAATACCACTGATGTTTAGCATTGTCTCTTGTTTAGCATTAGATGGATGTTGGGAAACTATTTTGAGTCTTAAATCTTTTGTTATCTATGGAATAATCACAACAGTGTTAAAATCCAATCTGTAAATCTTGTGGGCAATTGAGGCTGCTCTCCCCAACCCCGTGTTTGTCTGGTTTTTCTTCCTCAGCAGAAGTAATTGCTTGCCATGACACACTTAAAGGATTGCTCCCATTTCTTCGTGTTTTATAGCTGTGCTATTGCAGCACTAAAAATATTTAATATTATTTAATCTGCTGTCGTAATGAATCCCAGACAGCCTTCGTTTGGTGGTTCTGCTGGGAACGGTAGCGTCACCTTAGTCTGTGGCAGACGGCTCCCAGCCTTAATAGCTCCGTTGTGTCAGGAGCTGCACGCTTAGATGGAGTCAAAATTAAATAGCTTTAAAATCTCGCTTCAATCCAGCCAAAGTTCAGGACGTGGAGCAATGGAAATGGTTTGTGCAAACCTGGAGGGTTGGCTCGGCTGCTTCCAGCTGCCACCTCTGGTACCACGGGGAAGGTCCGTCACCTGTGAGATCTGCTGGGCCTCACGTGGCTGATGGAGGTCCAGTCCTCAGCTTGATGGGACTGAAGCGGAGCTCCAGCAAGGGAGTGGGTTTGTCCCCAGGAAAGCCCAGGTAGGGCTTTACTCTAAGGGGAGTGAGCGATGAGGGGAGGAGGGGACAGAGGTCCCTTCCTGCCACTCGCCAAGCCACCTCTCGGCATCCCACCTCGCTCAGGAGTGCAACCCAGCAGCCGGTGGGGCAGCTGCGTCCTCCCTCGCTCTGCTACATGCTTCCTCCGGTGGCCTCTGAAAGCTTTGCTGCCCGACTTTGGGTGATGGGAACTTTTGGGAACTGGTGTTGGGAGATGTTTGGTTTTATTCCCTTCTGCTGCTAGCATCACCGAAGGCCATTAATTCCATGGAAGATCAGCTGATGTGGTGACATACAGCCATGATATGGGGGAAGGGGGGAAATAGCTGGTTTCCAAAAAGAGAGAAACCATTTAATTGTGTCCCAGAAACTCATGTCAGACTCTCATCTCTGTATCAGAGGTCACTTCTGCCCTTGGCTGGGCAGTGACAGTGTTATACTGATGATGAGGCTGCTGTGGATGATGACAGCACCAGCACTGCCAGCTGTTTTTTTACCCACCCATTACCAATTAAACCAGTTGTGAGTGCAGCTGTGGTACCATTGACTGGCTTGGCAGAGCAATGGTCTGAGCGGAGCTTCTAGAAATAGTTCTCGCTATCTCCTGTAGGTAACAGTACTCCGTTTTCATGCCATTTCTAGCTTTAAGATCCTGGAGAGGCAGATTTCTATTTTGGTGGTTGGGTTGGCGGTGGTGACTGTGGTCTGTACCCTCATTTCGGCTGGTCTGAGTGGCACCAGGATCTCCTGTGGCTTTGGTGCTCTTGCGGAGCCACTCTTGACCTCGGGGTTACTGGCTCATTGCAGGCTCCCCCTTTCCTCCTGAGATTGGAGCATCCCACTGGTTTTCAATGAAATGGGCTTTACCAACTTCCGTATTCAGTTCCATTCAAGTCTCGGCAGCTTTTTTGTTCTTTATGTGCTGTGTTTCTCTAGTTGGCCTCAAGTCTATCTGGGGACCCTTTTGACATGTTAGGAGTGCTCCATACCCATCGCGGGAATAAGCTTGACAGCTCGTTATGGGCTAAATGACTCTCCATTAAAGGCTTTGCTGAACCCTGTGGGGTTTAGGGGAGTTTTGTTGCCCTTAATTTGTGTGAAAATTTGCTGATGAGCGTTAGTAAATCAAATTTGGAGGGGCAGGGAGTCTTACGCGTGGTATGAACTTGCCACCTGGCACCTCCGCACGCGTTGGGAGGGAGGTTCGGGTCTCCTGAACCTGGATCCAATTTGGGATCGGCTGCTTCACAGGCAGTACGTTGCCTCCTCTGCTATCGCTTTACTTCTGGCCACACACACCGGAGAGGACGTGTCGCCGTGGTGAAACGTGGCCTCCACGTTAGCGTATGAAGCAGGAGCGTTGGGCGAGTTTATTTATGGAGAGACTCATTCCCCACTGTTATGACTCGGCAGTCTCACGTCTCCGCTCTGTGCAGAGGATGACTCCTGCAAGAATTTGCTGTAATTACGCAGGCAGCAATAGATTAGCATTAGCAATGTGTGATTGCAAAATTTCGCAGGTGTCAGCGGTTCTGCCGACCAAAAAAGCTTTTAACTCTTGGGCAGAAAGTCAAGTGCCATTTTAAATACATAGCCATCAGGTTTCGGAAAAAAAAATAAAAATCCCCAAACCAGGGAGTCAGTCTGTTTTCCCTCTTTTTTTTTTCTTTTTTTATTTTTTTTTTTTTTTGATGAAGCGCATAATAAGCTCTTAGCTCAGATAAATCCTAATTGAGGATTCAGTCAAGGCTGTTGCTAAATTAGCAGAGCAGGTCTGCTAGACAAATGCAGCTTCAGCTTGTCAAAATAAGCAACTCTTAAAATTCTCACACGGAAAGAGGATTCGTGTCATTAAGCCTCTTTATCTTCTCCCGTTCCCAAACACAACCCTCTTGCCCTTTTGAAGAACCCCCCAAATCCATCCCAATCACTGCAGCACACGGCTCTGGTGTTGCTCCCATACCACTTTTCCAGACTCTGTGGCTGCGCTGGAGACAGTGTCACACACCCGGAATAGTGGCTTTGGTTGACCTTGGAAAGGTCCCTTTATCAAGGGGTACCTGGGCATCACTCTCAAATTTATACGTTTCCTCTAGGGCCATGCCAGTGCCCCAAACCAAGGTCTTTCAGGTATAAGTGACACCTGGGAAGTGCAGACATGCTGGGGAAGGCTTTGGGATGCAGCGTGGAAGTGTTCCTCCCAGCAGAGTGGGGCTGAAGTGGTGGTAGGATTCAGTATTTTGAAGGGTCCAGCAAATGACCCAACAGTCATAGAATCATAGAATGGTTTGGGTTGTAAGGGACCTTGAAGGTCATCCAGTCCCACCCCCCTGCCCTGGGCAGGGACACCTCCCCCCAGCCCAGGTTGCTCCAAGCCCCGTCCAACCTGGCCTTGAACACCTCCAGGGATGGGGCAGCCACAGCTTCTCGGGGCAACCTGCGCCAGGGGCTCACCACCCGCACAGGCAAAAATTTCTTCCTCGTATCTCATCTCAATCTCCCTTCTTCCAGTTTGAAGCCATTCCCCCTCATGCTATCACTCCATGCCCTTGTTAAAAGTCCCTCCCCAGCGCTCCTGGAGCCCCTTTAGGGACTGCAAAGTTGTTCAAAGTTCTCCCGGAGCCTTCTCTTCTCCAGGCTGAACACCCCCAACTCTCCCAGCCTGTCCTCCCAGCAGAGGGGCTCCAGCCCTCGCAGCATCTCCGGGGCCTCCTCTGGACCCACTCCAACAGGTCCATGTCCTTCTGATGTTGGGTGCCCCACAGCTGGATGCATTATCCTAGGTGGGGTCTCCCCAGAGCAGAGCAGAGGGACAGAATCCCCTCTCTCACCCTGCTGGCCATACTTCTGATGCAGCCCGGGATGTGAATGGCCTTCTGGGCTGCGATTGCACATTGCCAGCTCATGTTGAGCTTCTCATCCACCAACACCCCAAGTCCTTCTCCTCAAGGCTGCTCTCCAGCCGTTCTCCACTGAGCCTGGATTTGTGCTCAAACCCTCATGGAGATGATCTGCTGGTAGACAGCACTAAATGCCTAAAGCTGCAAGAAAAATGGCCATCCTGGATCTGTGTGTGCCGCCAAACCTCAGGGATGAAACGCAGCTCAGAAACAGTAAGTTGTGGATATTTGTCCACCTGAATATTTTTTTTCCTGTTGAAGCAGCCATCTTGCGTTAGTTTCTGGATGGCTTTACCCTGGACCTTCATGTGGCTAGAAAATTAAAAAAGACTACAGCAGGGTAACCAGTTTAACATGCACCCAGCTTGTCTTAGCATGAATGTGGTATGTGGTACTCCTCGCTGCTCCCTGGCTTGGTAACGTGGGTTTTTCTTCCTTCCAGTTCAAGGTCCGTGGGGAGTGGTGCACCTGGATCAACTACGACCGCTTCCAGGAGCTGGTGCGAGAGCACGAGAGGAGCGGCGGGTCCAAGACTTTCACAGCGGCTGATTACACAGCCAAAACTCCTGGCTGGGCACTGTTTGGCTCCAGAGAAAGGGGATTTGATCCCTCGGACGTGAGATACCAGCGGAAGAACAAAGCGAGAGACATCTCCGGCTGCTGAGGTCGGGTTGGAGCTTGCCGAACTCTGGGCTGACAGCTGAGTTTTGGTCTCCATTTCTAGGCTAACACCGATCTTTTTGAATCTCTTCACCTAGATTTTTATGACATTTGATATTGAGAAGGAGGGTAAAGCCTTTATTTAACCCTTCCCTCCTGTTTTTAGGGCTTCTTGGATGAAAACATTTATAATGCTCTCTATCTCAAGGTAACGCACAAACGGTGCGTGCCAGCAGTTTGTCGTAACTGGCAGCGTGATGAGGGAGGCAGTGGAGAGTGTTTGGAGTTTGATGGGGAGGGCGGAGCGTTCGCTTGAGCTCCGTGCCCTGCTGCAAGGAGAGCCCGGCACGTGCTGGCACACCCCTCGGCAGCAAAACGTTCCGTGTCCGTAAGCGTTATGGGGACTTCAGTGCCACGGGCTGATTGGATCTGTGCAGGTGGGACCGTGGAAAGATCTGGATCTAAAAGCCTGAGCCCTGCTGGAAATATCATCGTAGAGACAGTAACAAAGGTTTATATGTTTGAAACACTGGTGCCAATTCCAATAAAGACCCCAACTCCAAGAAGCTGAAACTTGGGAATGGTGTAACAGCACCGCTCTTAACATCCTCTGCAGCTTCTGATAGCTCTCCAAATATTTTCCACTTCAAGGCTTTGGCAGTGAATATTTTCCAAGTAGTTTTATCCTGCTCCCCCAGCAGCCCTAAACAACACGCATAATTCTTCAAAGCCCCGTGTGTGTCCGGTGCCCTGCTGATGGTGAGGACGTGCTGTGGGGACCCAGCAGCGTTGTCCATCGGTGGACAGCTTCCTTCGCTCCGCGTGGGCAAGCCGACAGTGTCGCTGCTGCTTGGGTAATCTGATGGAAATGAAAACCAAATCTGGTGGGGGGCCTCTTGTGTCAAGAAACCAACTCTTTTAGTCTGGAGAGGTGATGGCTGGCACGAGGTCCGGTGACACGTCCCCGGGTGTTGCTCTCGGAGACAGTGGGCCGTTTCTAGTGCTCTGGTCGGAGGTACTGCAGCCTGGCTGGAAAATTGCATTTAAATGAGAGGAAAGTGGGTTGTTTTCTGTTGGGAAAATCCCCACTTTTACATGCCGACGGCCTTTCCCTTTCTCTTTACGCAACACCCACGTCGGCTGCAGTCCCCGGCGAGCTGCAGAGCCTCAGGGTGCAAACACCCAGGCCAGACCCTCAGCGTCCACCTCTGCCTTCAGGTGCCGAATCCCAAACTCGTTTACAACCCTGCCGCTTTCCGGCCAGCCTCCCACGCCTCTGCCCGTCTCTTCCACCCAGGGCTGCAGTGCGGGAGGGCAATGGGGGTCCCCCATGACCTCAATCTGCTGCACGGTGGCTTGACCTGCTCCGGCTGAAGGCCTTCAGCCGAGGAGCCTGAGGGAAACAGCTGCAGAAAGAGCTTTCATTTAGACCCAGGGGTGTCAGCTGCCGCTGGGATGAAAAACACATCGTGCTGGAGTGGTTTTGTTGTCCCGCTGAACTGCAGGAGCACAGGTCAGAGGTGTTCACAATGTTCCCACCTTCACGGCGAGGTCCATCAGCCTGCGATGCCCAGCGCCCGCGGCACTGTGGAAAGGACTGTTCCTGAGATTGTGATTATTTTTTTTAAAAAAAGGACCTCATTTCTTAAACTGTAAAAAGTGTTTCTAAAGAAGAAAGAAAATAAAGTAATTTTCCCTAGAGCACCTTTGTTTGTCATTGCTGTATGAGGCTTTGTGACAGGGGATGCTAAAGGGATTTGAAGGAGATCAAAAGCACAAACATTGTGGAATATCTTCATTTTTCTCGATAGCACGTGGAGTGGAAGGGAAAGCATCTGTGTGTCCATGGACAATGGAGAGGGCTTAGCTGATGGGAGGCTGCTGTAACAGGTCGCTCACCTGTTTCCTCTCCCCAGAGCACTGCATGGAGGTTGGAGGTGGTGAGAATCACAGAATCACAGAATAGTCGGGGTTGGAAGGGACCTCTGGAGATCATCCAGTCCAACCCCCCCGCCAGAGCAGGGTCACCTACAACAGGTTGCACAGGACAGCGTCCAGGCGGGTTCTGAATGTCTCCAGAGTGGGAGACTCCACAACCTCTCTGGGCAGCCTGTTCCAGTGCTCCACCACCCTCAAAGTAAAGAAGTTCCTCCTCATGTTAAGATGGAACTTCCTATGTTCAAGTTTGTGCCCATTACCCCTCGTCCTGTCAATGGGCACCACTGAAAAAAGACTGCTCCCATCCCCCTGGCATCCTCCCTTCAAGTATTTGAAAGCATTAACAAGATCCCCCCTCAATCTTCTTTTCTCCAGACTAAAGAGACCCAAATCCCTCAGCCTCTCCTCATATGAAAGATGTTCCAATCCCCTAATCATCTTTGCAGCCCTTTGCTGGACCCTCTCCAGCAGATCCCTGTCCTTCTTGAACTGGGGAGCCCAGAACTGGACGCAGTATTCCAGATGCGGCCTCACCAGGGCAGAGTAGAGGGGGAGGATGACCTCCCTCGACCTGCTGGCCACACTCCTTTTGATGCACCCCAGGATGCCATTGGCCCTCTTGGCTGCCAGCACATTGCTGGCTCATGGTCATCCTGTTGTCCACCAGGACTCCCAGGTCCCTTTCCACAGAGCTGCTCTCCAGGAGGTCGGCCCCCAACCTGTACTGATAAGTCATCACTGTGCTTCCTCAGGCCAGTGCCAAGCAGGACACAGGTGGCACCATCAAGCCCTGGGGAAGGACAGGACATTTTCAAGCCATCTGTCCATCTTTCTACCTCAGAAACCCGACACGATAACATTGCTGGTGTGTGCGTTGCATCACCGAAGTCCAACTGTGGGACTCTTAACCCCGAGGTGTCCGTGCTGGGTGATTGCACCTGGCTGGAGGCTGAGCTCGGTGTGCCGGGCGTCCCGGCCAGGCTGGTGAGACCCTGTGCCCTGTGTGTCACAGCCTGTCCTGAAAGTTGCCATCGGGGCGTGCCAGGCCACAGTCAGGGTGAGTTCTGACCTTCTGGGCTGCTGGTGCTGCTTCCTAGCTAAGACACGTCCACGTGGTTTCATCCATCACAGCCCCGTTTGTGGGAGCTGGTGAGTACCAAGCTGAGCTGGGAGGGCACCTGCTTCTTGCCTTATTCCACCAGAAAACGTTCTTTTTGTGTTCTCAGTGGTACACTTTGCTGTTCAGTGAATGGTGGAGGAGAGACATGGAATCACTGAGGCACTGAAAACTCTGGGTGAGGATCTTTGTGTATTGGGGTCAGTGGTGCGCACCTGTCTTCAAGCAAGGTCTGCAGAATGACTTTTTCTTCCTTTCCTGACCATATTTTTAAAAAAATACCTCCTAAATCCTCATGGGAGGTTAGTCTTAGGGATTTGATTTCCTTGAGAAACAGGCGAGAGGATGCTCTCCTTTCCCCTCAGGGAGAAGGATTTGTCCTGTTCCCACCACAGCTTCACTGTGGGCTGGTGAAGCTTCACCATCCTCTGCTCAGTCACTCCTCTCTTCTCTTGGTCACGTTTGACCCCGTATAAGTCCCATCTGGGCTTTGGGGTGGAGGTTAGCGGCACTGGAAAGCCCAGATGCTCCTTGCTGAAAGATTTGAAGCTGTTAACAGGAAAAAAAAACACGTTTACTGGTGAGACCTGTACTCTGACTCCTGCTTCCCATGGGAGGGATGTTGTGTGGAAAAGGTGACTTCTCAGAAATTCCTCGTGTTGGACCACATTTGACTTAAAAACTGTTGTGTTCTAGGCTTATTTTGCAGAACTAATGCAGTTTGAGTAAAAATACCAGGGGTGAGATGCAGCTACCCGAACACAGATGTTTAGCAGGTGCAGAGAGCTCTCCAGCCACCAGCTCTGCTCTGCAAGACTCGGAAGACCTTGGAAGTCACATCCACCAGCCCAGGCAGCTGTCCCCAGCATCTCCCAAGCCACCAGGTGTGTTTAGGTAGTGGTCTTCCCTGTTTTCTCATCAGCTGTGGGATTACAGTCATCCTCATTCCTCTGTGTGACCTCTTGTAAAGGTAGAGCATGGGGGGACCTTCCCGTAGCCAAGCCCAAGGGAGGGGAAGTTCTTCATGCCCTAAGAAATAAGGTCCGCAAGCATTTCACTGTCTCTTCATCACCAACCTCCTGTGGGTCGGGTTACCTGAGGTCAGTGGCAGCTTAGGCAAGACGTGAGCTTTCTGTGGGCCTCTTTTTAACCCTGGAGCATCAGTTCACGTTGGGTGCAGCTGGAGTTTTGGGCCGGCATGTTTGGTGTCCACCATAACCCACCATGTTCCCCTCGATGGCCGCCAGCTCTTCTGCACCTAGCCCTCCTTCCTGGGCCAGACGTCTCCCTCCTGCAC
Organism: Ibidorhyncha struthersii; assembly: GCA_013398815.1. Lineage (NCBI taxonomy): Eukaryota > Metazoa > Chordata > Aves > Charadriiformes > Charadriidae > Ibidorhyncha > Ibidorhyncha struthersii. The sequence goes on from VZSZ01001047.1 coordinate 70,372, forward strand.
CCACCTCCCTGGTGGATGAAGCAGCCGAAAATCACCGGTGTTCACCGCAATCCATTGCTCCTCTGTGGTGAGCCCTGGTAGCAGCCGGTGCTGCCCCGGCAGAGGTGGCCCCCGTGCCGGAGGAGCCCTGGGGCTGCTGCACTCAACGGCTGCTGTGGTAGTTAGCACTTTGGGTAAAATGTTCCGTAAAACCCCGACAGTGCCTTCCCTTAGAAATCCTCGGGGAGCCCTAAAGAAAACTCTCTGTCTGCTCTCTCTGTGCTGTGGCATCAGCGCTATTTCTTCTCCCAGCCCCCCTCGGGACACACAAATCGCTGCTGTCCCCGTTACACAGTGCTTCTCCACGGGCCATTTGGCTCCGTTGAAATAACTTGTTGGCGCTGTAATAGGCCTCTCCCTGATCCTCCCTGTGTCCCCACGTTCCCTCCATCCTTCTCCTTTATCTTCCCTGTGTCCCCACATTCCCTCCATCCTTATCCCTTCTCTTCTCCGTGCTCCCTCCATCCTTCTCCCTCATCCTCCTGTATCCTCATGCTTGCTCCATCCTTCTCCCAGATCCTCCTGTATCCTTACGCACGCTTGATCCTTCTCCCAGTCATGCTGTATCCTCATGCTCACTCCATCTTTCTCCCAATCCTCCTGTATCCTCACGCTCCCTCTATCCTTCTCTCGATCCTCCTGTATTCTCATGCTTGATCCATCCTTCTCCCCGATCCTCCTGTATCCTCACACTCGTTCCATCCTTCTCCTGATCCTCCTGTATCCTCACACTTGCTCCATCCTTCTCCCCGATCCTCCTGTATCCTCATGCTCCATCCATCCTTTTCCCGATCCTCCTGTATCCTCACGCTCGCTCCATCCTTCTCCCCAGTGCTCCCCACTGTGCCCCAGAACAAGTCTGTCCTGAGCAAGTGCTGGTGGCTGCTTTGCAGCCCTGGAGGTGGAGCCACCATCGCTGGGGCTTGGAGGAGAGGACAGTGGAGATGGAGGAGGTGAGTGACGTGCACGGAGGCCAACACTGCAGCATCTCCGCGGGCGCTGGCAGCTGAGATGTCTAAGAAAAATCATTTCCCCTGCTCGGTGGCTAGAGGGAAAGCACAGCCTCCCGAATACCAGGCAGGATGGTAACCAGAGCCACGTCCTGCCCGTCCTGCCCGCTTGTCCCTCCTGGGGTCCATCTGACATCTGGACGCTGCTCTGAGAGCAATTCGGGCAGGATTCGCTCCCGCAATTACACTTGAATTGCTTTGTGCTTAAAGCAAATCTTTCAACGCACGTATCCGCAAGCAATCCGCTTACACAAGTAGCTTTCAACTGTACCACTTAATGCCAATCGCCATCCACAGCTATTTCGGGGACACACTAAATTGAAGACCTGGCCAGCGTGGGCGGGTGGGTGGCTGCTGTAGCTCCAGCCATCGGCAGGCGGTCGCGGGGCTCGTGCTGTGGGTGTGCTGGGGCCGGGGAGCTTCGCTTCTGCTGGGAAGGGGGTTGGGTGGTGGGGTTCCCCCCCCCCTGCTCTCTAACAGCAGCATTTCATGCCTCACCTGAACTTGCTGCTTTTAGATTTCAAAAGGGATTGCCGCTTCCCCAGGATGCTCCTGCGGGCTGGAGGTTGTGTTTTTTTCCTCTGGGAAGCTTTAATGGGATGGGATGGACTCTGAGGAAAAAAGTGATCTTTCATTAAGTGAGGTCTTTTCTATTCTTCCAGAGATCGGTAAAAGATCCCAGTCTGGGAAAAACCTCTCCAAAGTCAGCCCATGCTCTTGCCGTGGTGATGCTCTGTCACTCTATATATGTTTGACTTAATAAGTGGGTAATGCCAACCCATTTTCCATAGGTTTCCATCTGGACCAGAGCCACCTTCCAGCATACATGCCCACAGTGCTGCGGGGGTGTCGGGGGAGGGGTATCCATCCTCCTCGCTGTCCCCAGAGCTGCCCAAAGGACTCTCCTCCCTCTGCTTTAGGGGGTTTTGCCCAAAACCAAGGCACAGTCATAGAATCATAGAACGGTTTGGGTTAGAAGGGACCGTGAAGATCATTGAGTTCCACCCCCCCCAGCCCAGGTTGCTCCAAGCCCCGTCCAACCTGGCCTTGAACACCTCCAGGGATGGGGCAGCCACAGCTTCTCGGGGCAACCTGCGCCAGGGGCTCACCGCCCTCAGAGGAAAGAGTTTCTTCCTAATATCTATTCTAAGTCTGCCTTCTTCCACTTTGAAGCCATTCCCCCTTTTCCTATCACTCCATGCCCTTGGGAAAAGTCCCCCCCCAGCGCTCCTGTAGGCCCTTCAGATACTGGAGGGGCTCTGAGGTCTCCCCGGAGCCTTCTCTTCTCCAGGCTGAACCCCCCCAGCTCTCCCAGCCTGTCCTCCCAGCAGAGGGGCTCCAGCCCTCGCAGCATCTCCGGGGCCTCCTCTGGTCCCGCTCTGACAGCTCCGTGTCCTTCTGCTGTTGGGACCCCCCGTGCTGGATGCAGTATTCCAGGTGGGGTCTCCCCAGAGCAGAGCAGAGGCGCAGAATCCCCCCCCTCGCCCTGCTGGCCACGCTGCTGGGGATGCAGCCCAGGGTGGGGGGGCTTGCTGGGCTGCCAGCACACACTGACAGCTCATGTTGAGCTTCTCATCCACCAACACCCCCGAGTCCTTCTCCTCAGGGCTGCTCTCCAGCCATTCTCTACTACTTCCCGGGCGCCGTTTCCAGCAAAGTGGGACCTGTTGCTTCAATAGCCAACCTGGAGGCTCGGGAGGTTCCGTCCTAAAGGCAAAAGGGCAAAAATGATTTTAACCACTTAAAGCCAGGGAGCATTTGGGGAGCCCTTCGCCTGGTCCAGCTCATCCTGGCGTGGCGCAGGCTGGCATTCCTCCTCGCCGCGCTGTGGGCTCTGTCCGGCCGCGCTGCCGTTGTGCCCTGAGTCACGGGGTGAGTCATTCGGGATGGGGGTTGTGTTTCATTTTTGAACGAGGATAAATATATATGTTTCCAAAAATCTCCAGCAGGAAAACATCCCCCAAACAGAGAATTGTCATCCATCAGCTTTGTCTTCATCTGGCTCCACTCCTAAATCATTTATGATGTTAGAGCTGCTATTGTGCCTCGAGGGGAAAGGAAGAAGATATCTGAATTAATTGAAGGAAGGGCATCATTTTCATTTTGTCAACGGCAAACTGAGCCAGGAGTTGGCAAAGGCTGTGGGCCCCGTGGGAGGGGACCCGACCCAGCAGCGAGAACATGTGCTGCTCTAGCGGCTCGCTGCGATGAAGGGGAGGCAATTAATCCTGGGGAAATATTTCAAAGGAAGCCCTTGCTTTTCTGGAGCTGAACTTTCCCGGGGACGGGAGCTCACCGGTTCCTTCCCTTCCTCCTCCTTGGCTCCGTCTCTGTCTCTCTCCTCCCCTCCCCAGGCAAGCAAGACCGACCAGCGACCACTCGCTGCAGCAGGGGTGGAGGTGGCAGGAGCTCCTGGGTCTCATTTCCAGCAGCGATGGGACATTCTGGAGGAGGCGGGGAATCCATGCCAGCCATCACCCGCCTCCTTCAGCCAGTCTGAGCCTTCGCTCCCAAAATCCGGGGAGCAGCAGCACTGATTGAAACCGATGAGAGCCCGAAGCGGGGGTGATTTTATGGCTGCCACCATCCCTGGTGCCCACATCCCCCTTCCAGCGTGCGGCCCACGTGGCCGCGTCCTCCAGCTTCCCGGAGCAGGACCACCGTGCTTGGGTTGTCTCCCTGGTGCTTAGACAAATCTCAGCCTCTCCCTTCATCCCAAAGCCTTCCTCTGTTGTTACTTGGAAAGACTGAGGAAGAAAAGGTCTTTCTGCCCTTGGCACAGCCCTGTTGACCCCGTGTCATGAACAATCCTCAAAAAGGCGACGCTGAGATGATCTCCCATCCCAGGAGACGCTGGGAAAGGCTCGCAGATAGATGGCAGAGGTGGGATAACCACCTCCAAGAGCAAATGGCTGGTTTAAGTTAATTATCAGCATCTTCTGCAAGGGGGGAAGCCCCAGGTGGAGAGAGGGCAGGGGGTGCGCGGGGGGAGCCCTGGGCAGGGGGCAGGGAAGGGCTCCCGGAATCCTGCAGCCGCTGGTGCCGAGGGCAGCCGGAGCACAGCAGGGCCCTGGAGACGCAAACGGGCGGATGCCGGGAACAGCTATATTTAGTCTGGTGATTTAAAGCATTTCCCCCAGAAGCTGCTGTTTGTGTCGGACTGGAAATAATTTACCCTCTCAGCAGGCTTTCTATTAGTTCTGCTATTTGTTCTTTTCTGTTTTTTAGTGAAAGGCTGCTCTGTGTACTCGGCGCTGTCCCCCGGGTCCCGTACCCCGGCTGTGGCTCTCCCCGGTTCCCGGCCGACCCGCTGCCCTCTCCCCAGGGACCGGTGTGGCCAGAGCTCCTTCTGTCACCTTTCACAGCCAAGGGGCACCTGGCGTGTGCATCCGTGATGGGGTGTCACTGTGCCCAACCCGGCCTTCTCCTTTTATACCTCTAAAAAAATGATGTGGTGGGTTGGAAATGCCTCTTGATAGCACCTGCCTGGAGGATGCTCGCCTGGCTGCAGCACCCAGCCCCAGGGACACCCCTTGCTGGGGACACCCCATCCCTGAGACAACCCATCCCAGAGACACCCCATCCCGGGGCCACCCCATCCCTGGGACAACCCATCCCCGGGACAACCCATCCTCGGGACAACCCATCCCAGACACACCCCATCCCGGGGACACCCCATCCCTGGGACACCCCATCCCAGAGAGACCCCATCCCGGGGACACCCCATCCCTGGGACAACCCATCCCCGGGACACCCCATCCCAGAGACACCCCATCCCAGGGGCACCCCATCATGGGGACACCACATCCTGGGGGACACCCCATCCCAGGGCCGGAGCATCCTCTCTCTGTTTCCCAGCCCCTCTGTCTTGAGGCTGCTGAGGCCACAGCTCCATATGTGTATTAAAAGTGTCCAAAATGGTTATTCCCAACAAGATCTCCCAGGATGGCTGTGGGCTCTTGGGAAGGATGCTATGGAGGTAGCAAAGACGCAGCCCTGCGTAGGGGCGGCTTTCCTGCACAGGGCTCTCTGCTTCCACCCGCTAATTTAGAGGGGGGAAGCAACCCAGAAGATGCCAAAAATTGCTGGATCTCTCATACAAGAGGGTTTTTTTACGGCAGGAGGAGGCTAGAGCAGCTAATCCCTCATCCCAGCTGTGCTGGCGCGGTCCAGGTCAGAGAGGAGTTGGGAGCAATCGCGCTGGCCTGGGGGTCCATGCTTTCCAATAAACAGTAAAAAGCTCAGTTATGGTTTTCCATGAAATTTAGATTAAATCTCTTGGGAGATTTAATTAGATTTTTTTTTTTAATTTTATTTTCTCCTGCACTTTTCTCTACCTTCATGTATTTTATGTATTTTAGACTATTTTTTTAAGGAACAAAGTAACTGAAAGTTTGGGTGTTTTTTGGTTTTTTTTTTTTTAAATAAACTGTTCTTTTGAATGAAGTTGGGAACTTTTCAAGGGTTTCACGACCTAAAAATGAATGTTTGAACTGAAGATGAGCAGGGAAGGGTCTTTGCTTGTGGATGGTTTCTGCTCCAGTGATCTGGTATTTTCACATTCTTCCCCGTCTCATTTCAGGGTGGGCTCAAGCCCATCGGGCAGCTGCCGGGACTGGTGGGTGCTGTGTGCCGGGACTGGTGGGTGCTGTGTGCCGGGTCGGGTGGGTTCTCTGTGCCGGGATACCCCAACCACAGGAAGCCAAAACCTCAGGATGGCCCCGGCTTCCCCTTTGCTCAGCAACTGAGGGCGCCTTTCAAATTAAACTTTTGAAACCCCAAAAAAACCTTTTCAGGGTAGATCCAAATCAATGAGAAGGCTTGTGAGAAATCATTCTGGCCAGGAAATAAAAAAAAAACACCAAAAACCGAACAAAAAAAACCTCAACAAATTTCAGAACAGCAGCAATTGCTTGGAAAAAAATGTGGTTAAATGCTGATGGGAGAAATCCCCCAAAATGTGGTGCTGGTTTTTTGCTCCGATGGAGCCTGGCTTGCCGGTTCAACTCCCTAAACCAGTTGAGGACTAGTCCCTTGTTTGCAGGGTGGGTTGGAAGCCCTCAGCCATCCCGGCCGGGTGGCCACGGGGGACAAGGGACGTTTCCATTCGCCTCCCACAAACACCTGCACCCGCGCCGGGGCCGGCTCCATCACCTCCGTCCTGCCACCGCATCGCCGTACGCCTTTCCTGTCGCCGGGATTTTTTAGGGATGCTGATAATAACATAATCCTCACCTCTGGGGCAGCCATCTGGGAGCTTAAACCACCGCTGCCTCGCTAAATTTCATCCTCTTTGCCAGGGGCTTAGATTAGATCAGCTGTTTAAATCATCTTAGCGCTAAATACATGTTATTTGGAAAACATGAGAAAAAGCATCAGACATGAATAATTAGCTGTTAAATGCCGCAGCCGCGCGCGGTGGCTTGCCCCAGGAAATGGGAAGCCGCTTGTCAAATTATCCGCAGCCCCCCCTGAGCTGCTGAGCTGCCGTCGGCAGCCGGTAATTTCTCCTCCGGCTGGGACCGGGGGAGGACGGCAGGCGAAACCCCGCCGGCAGGTTGGTTTGCCCCGGAATTGAAAAGATGGGACGTGGCTGTGAAGTTTTTGCAGTGAAATGGGCTGGTTGCAACCTTTGCGGTCGCTACGTCCCGGCCATGGAGCTCTGTAAGGGGTCTATAAGGGGGAATGATGCTTTTAGGCAGCTGCTGGATCACCTATAGCACCTCTCACCCCTGGTGGAGCCGGCAGAGGGGCCGCGCTGCCTCACTCCCCTGCCCCCAGCAGCGATATTTCCACTTCTTACTCCCAAAAACCCCAAAAGCCACCGGTGCTGGAGGGATGGAGAAGGCCGCAGGGAGGTTTGCACGGAGCTGCCTGCACCCTGTGCTGGAGCACCGGTTCCTGCCTTTCCTGCTCAAATATGCGATATAAAACATACCCACTTGCTTCTAAATGTTTGCTTGATCGGAATTTTTCTCTTCCCCACCCCATAGCTGGTCTGTTCCTCTCCGGCTGTATTTGGCTCTGTTGTTTTGGCAGCCCAGGAGGGACAGGGCGTCCCGGATATCCAGGAGGTCGCAGGACTTAGAAGTGCAGAGATTTCAGCCTTTT
>VZSZ01001047.1:77904-98982 GCA_013398815.1 Ibidorhyncha struthersii
CTCCCGTGGCGCCAGGCCCCTCGCGGCTCGGGCGGCTAAGGGTGGCATCCACACGGGGCGTTAGGGGCTGCCACAAAGGCGAGGGAAATAACTCTCCTCGACCTTCAAAATAAACGCTACAGGTTACGTGTCATGTAATGAGATCCTGCAAGTCCTTTTTTTTTTTTTATATGTGAAAATAGGGTGATGAACAACAAAAATATAATAAATAATAAAACAATAATAACAAAGAGAATTAGTTGTGGCTTACAGAGTCTATTTGCCACTTTGGGACAAGCCTTTGGCTTCAGATTCTGCTTTCCCCTTCCCCTCAGGGGCGGGCACAGATGGCACATAAAGGTGCCCTTTGGGTTTTGGGCAGCCGGGGGCTCCCATCCCCGCTCCAGTCCCTCCGGACTGGGGATGGCTCTTCCCAGGCATCCATCACCAGCTCTGATCTCTCTATGGCTGCAAGCCAAAGAAGTGAAGGCACATTTTTTTTTGAGCCTGGGGGTTTAACTTGGACTTTACTCTTTTTTTTTTCTTTGTTTTTTTGTTTTGGCTTCTTGCCGGGGTGCAGGCTGTGCATGGAAAGCCTTAACCCATCTTTGCTCTTGCTGATTAACATCCAGCCCTCTGCCTGTGAACCACTGCATGCCAACGTCTGGTTTTCCCCCTCGCCGTCGTCAAACCTTCTCAGGGGCCAGTGGGGCATCCGCCAGCGTGGGCCGTGCTTGCAGCGTTGGCGTGATACAGGTTAGAACAGAGTTGTCCTCTCCAGCGTGCGGTGCCGGTGGGGTTTGTTGCACTGGGGCTGCGTAGTCCTTGCGAAGGAGCTGATAAATAAAAACTCACCTCGGTACCTAGGCATAGGATTGATGCTGTGTGGCATATTTCAATGCGGGGTTCCCAGAGGGATTTCTAATGTGCTTTGGTCTCCTCCAGCAGACCACCCCGTGAACGGTATGATATATCGTCCACGTATTATGGAAATCTACTCTGCAGATTAATGCAGGAGGAAAACCAGCGGTGAGCTCTGCAGGCGGGAGCCGAGGCTGCGAAACGCCGGATCGTGGCATTAGCACGCTAATAATAAAATATTGTTCTTTGGCGGCAGGCTTACGGCATTACACGAAAAGCTGCTCTGAGCTCTGCTCAGCTTACACGGGCAGCGCCGAAATACCCGCGCCGCCGCTCTCCCAACATCTGCTCAGAACAAAGCTTTTTGGTTTCTTTAAACAAATAAGCTACAAAAGCCGCTAAACACTGCGGAGAAACAGCAGTGAGAAAGCAAGGCCATAGGAATTGAAGTTATCATCCGGCTTTTTTGAATTGAGCCTCACTCGGAGGGATGGGGGATGGAGCCAGCAATGTCCATTCCTGGTGAGGTCCCCGAGCCTGGGCACACTCGTGACATCTCAAGGTGGTGGCATGCAGCTACATACATGGCCCCATGCAGTGGCCAAGTGGAGCCCTTGGGGACATGGGGGCACAAAAGCCCACGTCCCGCGGGAGCCATCTCCAATGCCGAGCTGTCCTCGTACCCTGGGGAGCACACGGTTTCTAGAAGGTCTGCAAATGCCCACTTGGAAAAGGAACAAATGTCTGCAGACGTGGGGGGGTGGGTTGACCTTGGTTGGCTGCCAGGTGCCCACCCAGCTGCTCGCTCCCCAGCAAGACGGGGAGAAAATAAGATGAAAAAGCTCCTGGGTTGGCAGAACCCCATCAAAGCTGCTCAAAAATGAAGCACCAAATCATGCCTCCCAGTTTGAGGAAGGGATGACGAATGTCTCCTGGTCACAACGAATACTGCTGGAGCAGAGAGCACCCGAGGAGCAGCGTAGCCTCGGCATGCGGTTCTGTAATGCATGGTGTGAAGACACGGAGCTAAAATCAGTGTTGTCGCTTCCTTTGCTGCAGGCACCATGCATCATTCGGAGGAGCGTGCCAAGGGAATCACCACCTTTCCTTCAGCACGTTCGTGGCTACTTTTCAAGTGTCAGGGACAAAGCTCATTGCTCAAATGCCCTATAACTAAACCAGCTTGTTCACCTCATGAAGGTGGCCCCGCCATGGTTAAGTCTGCAGCAGTTTTGGGGCTCGCCTTGAGAAGAAGGGCCATGCTTGGGGCAAAGCCTTCCTTGGGGATGGGGCATCACCTTGTCCTTGGGTTTCTTCTGGTCCTGGAGCTCTCTGCGAAGGGTGTTATGGCTGGAGAGTGGATGGGGATGCCATGTTTTTCCCCTTCACTCCCTTTGCGTCTGCCTTTGCCTTTGGGAAGAGGATGGGACAGGGCCCACCAGCCCCGGCCAGGTGGTTAATGTGAGCTTAAAGACAAGGAGTGGACACGATATGCTTTTTCAACAGCCCCGTAAGAAAGCAGCACATTTGAGTTACCAAAATGAGGGCTAGCACCTGGCTGGGGTCTCAGCGGGGATGGAGCACCCCTCCCTGCCCTGGCTTTGCTGCGGGGTCTCTGTGCCTCTGTCAGGCTGCCAGCCCGGCACGCCGTGCTCATCCTGAGCGTATCTACAGGGACCGAGATCTGCTGCCTGTTATTTTAATAGGGAGAATGTGAAAACAGCAAATGGAAGTTGGGGCCTGCAGGGATTGCTGGCTTTGATTGCATCGCTGCAGGCGGTGAGCGGCGCTTGCCAGCGCTGTGCTGGGGCTTAGGAACAGGTTATTCCCACATTTTCCCTTCTTTATGTGTTTTTCCTTCTTTAAGTTTTCCTAAAGATTTCAGGAAGACTCACAGCAAGGGTGATGTGCGTGGCTGGAAGCATCATGTTTGGTGCTCCTGGGGTGTCTACCGCGTATGGGAGACCCACACTTAGCCCACACTCCAGGGATACAGACTCCTATGGCAGCCGGTAATATCAAATCCATGGGAAGGAGATGTGTTTATCTGTGGTTTCAAAGTGTTTGCTGCTTCCCCAGCAGCCCACCGTGGCTCCTTGAGGGCGCTCCTGGAGAGCTGCAGCGAGCATCCATCTCCACATGCACCCTCAGGCACCCCAGGAAAGGTGGACATGGCCAACAGCAAAACCCTGTTAGTTATTTTCATAAAACCTCCACTTTCTGCAATTTGTGCTTTCCCAGCTCAGTGTTACAGGGTATTTCCCACAGCCATGAGGGTCATACCACCACGTGGAAGCAGCAGCGCATCTGACAAGGCGCTCTGGAGGAGGAAACCCAGCAGCAGGTGATTTCTCCGCAGGTGACTTCTCCGCAGGTGGATCTGGTTTGCTGTAAGGACAGCAGGAGGGAGGCACTCCGGCAGGGCACTTGGGAAGGTTATAAAAGCCACTGGGGCTGCCCAAGGGGAAGGAGATTGGTTGTAACCTTCAAAAGTGAGTCCTTGAGCCTGGGGGAGTTGATGCTGAAGGATGTCTTTGCTCGTGGATGGTGCTCGAGATGAGTCTTGCAGCCTGGTGGGACCAGGGATGTGCTGCCTGCGGTGCCGCATCAAACTGTGCTGGTGGGGTTCGCGATGACCATGGCTTTGAGGTGCCTTGGCCACGTTTTCTGGGGACCCATGAGGTGAGGGCTGCTGGCAGCTCTGCCCTGCCAGACCAGGCTCCGCCGCAGGCAGGTGAGGAGGGTGCACCCCACATGGGGCAGTGGGGTTAGCGGTGGCAAGTGGTTCCTGGCAGGTGGCTGGTGGGAAACCTGCTGGGAAAAGGCCATGAAATAGAGCAGCAATTGCCCTGGTGCTTTACAGCGTTAGCAAAATTAATCCTATAATTTCAAAAACAAAAATATAAAAGGACTGTCAGGATCCTTCTGAGATCTGCTGGGGCCTCTTGGAGGCTGAAAGATCATCTCCATTGGGAGCCCGGCATGGAGCAGTTCCCTGGGGCTGTGGTGCTGCCCAGAACCCCATGGGATGTGAGGAATAGTGTGTTACTGGTCCAGCATCTCCTTTTGCCTCAATCCTTCATTTCCCTCCATTAAAGCCTGGCATGATGGGAGATGTGTTGCGGGCGGCCGGGTGGGTTGGAAAGGAGCTGCTGGAAGCACACTCTGACTTCCCAGAAAAGGGAAGTATATATATTACTGTATTTCAAAATATGTGTGTATATATATTATTGTATTTAAGCTCTCGTTTATCCCTCCTACCTCTGGCGTGGCTCCATCTCATCCTGCTGGTCCTCCCTCTGCCCCATCCGGGTGCTTGTGCTTCGCAGCTCGTGCTCCTCTCCTGTGTTGTAGAAAAGTGATGGCAAGGTCGGGCTCTGGGTGTTTCTTTCCTGCCTGGGAGCGATCACCCCAGAGGATGCTGAGAGTCCCCAGCGATGCTTCCACCTCCCCTGTGGCAGTGGGGGGTCCTCGCTGCCTTCCTCCCCCCCCTTAGCTTGGGCAGCAGCCCAGCGAGAGCTCTCTGCTGGCGCTTGCGTGTCCAACCCCACGCACCACCAGCCCGCGCGGCTTCAAGGATCCCTCTGACCTCAGACCAGGCGCAGGAAAGCACAGGTATGCCAAACTGCCTGTTCTGCCCAAAACCTGGCCCAAATTCTGCGTCTGGCAATATATCAGCACTNGAGTTTCAGACAATAATTTATAGGTGAGTGGTTCTTTTCCGACTTCATTCTGTCCAGCCTGTCTCAGGTATGTTTTTCCTGCTAATAGTCTAATAGCCAAGTGCATCAAACTGATGATAGTTTGTAATTGTATTCATGTGAAGCTTCTGTTAAAAAACCCAACCAACACCAAACCAACAAATGAGCTCTGTGCAGCCGGCTGTGTCTTTCTGAAGTGGTCTCGGGTGTTATTTCTTTTTTAGACCAGGTTTTCACATTGTTTTTATAGTCAGTCTCCTCGGAGTGAGGACAGGTGGGTAGATTTTCAGTCCGTGCTGGCAGCCGATCCGACGCCGTGATGTGCCGAGCTGCCTTCGGAGGAGGCTGTGTCAGCACATACCACGGTGACAGTGGCAGAGAGCGAGGAGTGACGGGGCAGGGGTTGCCCCAGTTGCAGCTGATGTGGGAGGCTAATTTCGGTATCAGTTTTGTTGCAGGGGGATGGGAAGCGTTTGCTTACCAGCCCCCAGACGGACCGAGGCCGGTGCCTTACCCCCGCTGTACACGCTCAGATATTTCTTGGTTTTGTGTTCCTCCTCCTTCCTGTTTTCTCTCTTCTCCTCCCAAGATTAAATGGAGAACCCTGGGAACATCCAGACCCTTTCGAACAACCCTTGTAAAGCTCTGATCTCTCCAAAGGCCCTGTTTGATGTCCACTGTAAGCGACGCTCTGTGGGTTTTCCTGACGGGGCTCATCGAGGCTGTGGGTGGGATGTTGCTGGTGCAGCGCTGCAGCTGTCTCTGCCGCTGGAAGGGGAGCAGAGGGTCCCGGGTTAGCCGGGAGCTGAGCCATTGCTTCATGGCAAGACTTAACCCAAACCTGGCACCAAATCTCCCTAAACCACTTCAGCCTTAGGAGTCTTGTCTCTGTAAGAGATCTGGGTGTCCACAGAGTGGACTGGGAGTGCTTGGGGAGGTGATGCTCTGGGGACCACCACCCTGGAGGGGGCCACCAGGGAAAGGTGCAAGGTGCTGGTCACTGCTCATACCCCATCCTGGTCCCCCGCTGCCGAGCACGGCTGTCCCCGATGCATCTTTGCTGGCCATCGATGCCCCTGGTTTGCAGAAGGGGGGAAGGGGTTTTGCAGGGATCACTAAGCGATTGCAGCAGCAGAGGCGGCAGCTCTGGGGAAATCTTCTGGGATCTCCTTGCTGCTGGCTTCATCTGCAGAGCACTCGCAGAGAGGTCCTGACGTTCACCTGTCTCTGTCATAGGTGATGCACACGTGTGATGCTGCAGCGTGGGCTCGCAAGCAAAACACCTCTGCACACTCCTTTCTCGGATGCGACGTGCAATGGTCCAACATATTCCTTATCAGTAAATCCCCAACAGTAACACGAGCAAATATTGCTATTTGGATCACCATTTGTGATCTCAGAGTAGGATAAAAAGCAGCTACCAGTGTGTAAGTGTTTTTCTCACTATCTTAACAACTTTGTAGACCGAGATCCTAAATTCTAACCAACGGATGGAGGATCAGTTCTGTAGGAACACTGGCAGCAGGCAACTGCTCCACATATAAAACAGATTTCAAATGCACATAAGCTGTTTTCTTTGTATATATGTGCTGAAATCACATTAAATATATGTAGTGCTGAGTAAACTCAGAAAGATTCATAGAAAAATCAGGAGAGTCTGAGACAGATTTAATATTGTTTAGCTATTCAATAATATTTTATATTAATAGTATTTAATATTTTCTAGACTGTTTCCAGATTTGTCTCACTGTTGCTTCCATAACATAATGCAGAGGTTTTTTGATGTTTCATGCCTTCCATCTAAAGTCTTCAAAGCTCTTTGTTGCCATCAGTGAAACATGCTTCCCCGCATGGCTGTGCTGGGTGGGCTTTGTGGTCCTCATTCTCCGTGTTTCTCTGTTCCTCGGAGGCCCTGGTGGTCAAAGCCTCCTTGGTGCATCGCTCTTTGTGCGCATACCCAGAGTGGTCGCAGCTACTCCACCCCCCAGCAGCCCTGGTGTTAGCAAACGTGGGAGATGGGAGTGTTGCAGACTCCCGGGTGGAGGTGAAGCTCTGGCTCCATGTGCCCATGCTACCTCCATCCTTGGAGGGTTTTATGGCCCACCTGGATAAAGCCCTGAGCAACCTGGTGTGACCCCATAGCTGACCACATTTGAGGAGAAGGTTGGGCTGGAGCCCTCTGGACGTACCTGCCAACCTGAAGTATCTGGTGATCTTTTTTCATCTAAGAGCTGAGCTTTGCCATGGGTCATCCAAAATGACAGCTTCTTTGGTACTGAGCTCCTCCAGGTCCCACCACAGCCAGCCAGGTTTTGGGGGTGGTTTAGCTCCTTGCCGCATTGGACAGTAACGGGAGTCATCATGAATTCTTCCTGCATCCTCCTGCAGTGAAGGCAAAATATGTTCTGCTTCTTGCACCACAAGGCCACCAGAACAAGACCCTCTCTTTTTTTTTTTTTTTTTTTTTTTCCTTCTCCAGCGTTTTGGTTGGCTCTTTCTGTTTTTTTTTTTTGGCTTCTTGGAGGGGTTTCTGTTTTTTCTTAAAGATCTTAAAATTGTTATCAAAAATCAAACTTTCCCCAAGGATTTCTATATTTAATCAGCAAATATCATCCAATTATACGGGGATAAAGTAATTATGTCTCCCTCAGCAGACCTGCTTCTCTTTCTTTCCCCAAGGGGAGGAGAGGTCTTCCCTCAGGATTATGTGATTAAATAGAGGTTTAAAAGAGAAATCTTGCTTTGTTGCTTAAAGAGCTTAATCTGAAATCCTCTCATAAGTGAACTGCACTTTGGAAATGCTGAGTAAGAGAACCAGAGCTGATCACCCACCGGGGGTCCTGCTCGGTCGTGTACCCCATGCCTGGATGCAGAAGTGAGCGCCAGGTGGGATCGGCCTTTGGTCAGAGTCTTGGAGCCATCCCAGTGTCCTTTGTTGCAGCTGGTTGTCCCCGCTTTACTCCTGAGATGTGCTCTGAAACAGCTGGATGGGTCCCTGCTCCTTTGGTGGGATGTGAAGCCTTGGTTAGAGCCTGATGGCGTTGCCTTGGGATGTGCCCAAGCATTTCTGATCCACTAAGACCATGGGAGTTGCATTTGGATAAGGCCAAATTTGTCTCCAGAGGCACCTCGCCTGTGTCTCTCCCCACCCTGGGGGAGGTCTGTCACTCCCAGAAGTTCTCCAATGGGCAGCAACAGGCAGCCCCGTCTGCAGCTCTGACTTCGCTGATGGTTTTCCCTGGTTCAGCCCTGCTTCTGCTCCACAGCACCCATGGCCACGGTGCTGGGAGGGGGCGCTCCTGCTGACTCTGCTTTGGCAGGTCAACAGTGGCTCTAAACATCTTACCCTAAAGAAAGGTGGAAAGCCGTGTCACACTTATATATACCTGCCTATATATGTATCTATCAGCTCCTCAAGGCTCAAGAGCTATGGACTTCCTTGGATAAGGTCTCTGAGCTCCTGGTAAGCAGAGGAGCTGCTGGAAGGAGGGACCCGCTGCATGAATTCATTCAGTACAGGCAAAAAGCATCTCAAAAGCTGTTATGTCTCCTCAGCAATAGTTTGCCATGCTCTGCCTCAAAATTTTAAACTGCATTTACGGCCTGATAGAGAAGTGGTGGCCATGTGCCAGTCCCACGCGCTTGGCAGGCGAGAGCACTTTGGGGAATAACACCTGGTTGGGGTCCCTGGGGCCAGTACCTGATGAAAGAAGACAGAGATGGCTCTGTCTTGTTCTTTCTTAGTGACAAGAGGGCAAATCCCCGGCTGCGAGCTCTCCTGACAGCCCTCGGTGTAGGTGGTAATTTCTCCGAAGCTTTTACACTTTTAACTAGTGTCAGAAACAAGAGATGGGACATTTACAGGCTTCTGTAGCTTATAAAAACCTGAGAGGCTTCACAAAAGCACTGGAAAGCCCTCCCCAAGCTTTTATTTCCATGCTTGCTTTTGTCTTTCAGTTTATGTTACCCAAGGCTGTCATTTTTGTTCAGAAGAAAGCACATTTGGGGAATTTGAGGGAGCTTGCCAGTGTGTTGTGCTGGCAGCTCTAACGTGGCAAGTGTGGCAGATGCCACCAAAGGAGGACTCAGGTTTTCTGGCAAATCTGCGCTGTGGTTTTGAATGGGCGCACAGGGAAAGGGCGAGAGGAGAGGAGGGACCGAGCTATTCCAGAGCTGTGCCCACGTTGTCAGCTGGACCCCTGCTGAGAACTGGCAACCAACGGAGAAATGCAATAGAAATCTCCAGGGTGGTAATATTAGCACCTGCAGCGATGGGCACTGCTGTGGTGGGCACGCCAAGGACACCGTGATGGGCTGCGGGTATTGCAACCACAGTTAAATACCCAACTGGCAGGTTCAGGGGTGGCTTCTGTGGTGGCTCTTCCCAAAGATGCTGCTCGGGGGAAGACCGACTGTGGGGTTTAGATGTGAGCATTGCCCTGCAGCACGCTGGTGGGGGGATGCGGTGTCCTCACCGGTGCTGCTGTGAAGTGACCACAACATCCTCCCTTAGCATCGGAGCACAGCCAAAGCCTGCTGAAATGCGCCTGGCTGCTCTCCTGCTAATTTCGCCTTGCATTTTGCTATGCTTAACACCGTTATGTTGCCCTGTCCCCTTCCATTGCCCATGCATTAATGCTGGTGGACACTGCTAAGCTCATCCCTCTGGATATCCCGGGGACAGGCTCTGGTCATTAAAACCACACGGCTATTTTCCAAGGTTTGAATGGTGCATTGAGGCTGCTCTCCTCTCTGCTGCTCTGTAGACGTAGTGTTCCCAGCAAGACTGGAGGCAGCTGTAGAGATGGGAAAGTGCAAATCAGGGCAAAGCAGAAGGAGAAAAAGGAATTCGAGGAGATATGCATCTCCCAGAAGCCTGCGTTAAAAGAAGACAGTAAGCTGGGATGAATGATGCATAAGATATGAAGCCTGGGGACAGCAGGGAGGGGAAAGAAAAAGTTGCCTAAATGGGGAAAATAGATGAGAGAGACAAGGGGAAGAGCCATAAAAGCATGGATGTCATTTATCAGGACATGTTTTATGTTTGCAAGAAATAAATAAAAAAATATATAAATCCACAAGCCTGAACTAAAAACCTTGTAGCAAAAATTCAAGTGAGCCTCAGGGAACATCTTGGAAGGTTGGTGGGGCCAGGGTTCAGTAAGATGGGTTCAGTGGTGTTATTTGCAGTTGGTTTGCATATACCAGAGTGAACAACGGCTCTGACGAGCCCTGCCTGGGGCTCCCCGGCACCCCACACCTGCCAGGTCCCCCCAGCCAGGCCAGCAATGTATGGACCCCATTTAAATGGTATTTGGGCTGCGAGGGTGGGAAGGGAGAGGGAAAACTGAGAGCCCTCAGGCTCTTGAAAATTGCTAAATTGAAAACGCTTCATCTCATCTCTAGTTAATGATCTAAATAAATAGTGTAGAAAGAGGGGGTTGGGGAAGGGGTCCCAAAGTCACCTCTTCATAAAGACTATGCACGAGGAGGATGCCGATGGACGCCTCTGGGCACGGACACAGGAGGTTTGCAGGGCAGAGCAGTGAGCCGGTGCCTCGGGGAGTGACAGATGCGTGTCCCAAAATGACATAGGAGAGGGGAGCAGGGGCTGGGGGTGACCGTGTGCTGGTCCCCCGCAAGAGCAGACAGTGCAGCCAGTGTGGCTTATGGCTGGTTTTGCTCTGGAGCGATGGGCTGTGGGGGTATCTTGTCTCAAAAAAGGCTGAGCTGGAGGGAAGGTTGGGATCAGAGCTTGGGCTGTGGCTGTGTTAATGGGGTCTTGGTGGCAGGGAAGCAGCTGATGGCTGAGGAGAAGGTGAGGCAGCGGCCGTCCTTCCTAGGATACAGAGCTGGTCTCCTTGGAGAGATGTCTGGAGATGAGGGTGTAAATCTGATGGGCGTTGCAAGTAGAAATAGCTCCAGGACATTCATCGCATCCCTTACCACGGTGCAGGAGTACCCTGTCATCATAAACCTCTGTGTTACTGTGGCTCCAGGTTATCAGGTGTTTCCCACACTTTACATACTGATATCACCCGTCTCCAAAGGGTCACAGCTGCTCCTGCAGTATTGTCTGCAATCATGCCGGCGCTGGAGGGCGCGTATTTTCCCTGATACCCCCTGCCTGACTCCTGCTGCTTGCGAGATACTGGGGAGTGCATGGCTGGATTGTTCTGCCCCAGTTCGCACAGGGAGTCGTGTCCCCGGTGTGCTACAGCTGAGGGAACGGCTCCAAAAAAGCATCGTTATGAAATTTTAAAAACCTTGGACTGGATTAATTCAGCTGACCTTCGCACTCTCAAGTAGTCTAATGGCCATTGATTTATTCTGCTGATGTGAAACCTTTAACACTAAACCCAGGCTTTGGGAGAACGGTCTCCAATGACAATGTACAAGCTGGGTAGTGAGAAAACAGCTGCGATAATTATCTGCTTTCTTCCCCCTTCCCGGCCACTCTGTTCATCTTTTCCAAACCCCTCTGATGCTGAACCCCCTTTGCCAGTGGATGGTGCACAATGGAGCCACTGATCTGCGAGACGTGTCGTAGGGCACGGGCTGTTGGATCCAGGGGTCTTGCTTCCCCCAGGACCTTTGCACCCGGGTCTGTGTTTTGGTGGTGCACTGACCGTGGGCTGTGTTTGCCGAGTGCTCCTCTCTCTCTTTGTGCATCCCAGTTTGTGCATCCCAGTGTGGTGCCAGGAAAGCATCTCTGGCCCGGGTAGTCTGGTCTCTGCGTGGCTCTGCTCCACAACCTGTCTTCTCTTGGCTGTAAATATTAACGGTATGAGTTAAGTGGAGTTAAAAGACTGCATTAATTATTGAGTAGTTAGAATCATAGAATCGTTGAGGTTGGAAGGGACCTTTAAGATCATCGAGTCCAACCATTAACCTAACCTGACAAAACCACTTCTAAACCATATCCCCAAGTACCACGTCTGCCCTTTTTTTAAAAACCTCCAGGGATGGCAAATCCACCACCTCCCTGGGCAGCCTATTCCAATGCTGGGTAACCCTTTCAGTGAAAAATCTTTTCCTAATATCCAATCTAAACCTTCCCTGCCTTAACCCATTTCCACTCGTCCTAGTTCCTCAGCAGTCTTTTTCTCTAGGAAGGGACAGTGGCATAGCATGTCTTTACCTTTATTTTGCAAATGCTGGATGAGTGCATTTGTCCTGGTTTCAGCTGAGATAGAGTTAATTTCTTTGTAGTGGTTGCTGTGTTTTCAGATTTGGTATGGAAGGAATGTCAATAATGCATATTGTTTTGCTTGTTGCTAAGTGATGTTTACAGTAGTCAAGGACTTTTTTCAGCTTCCCACAGAAGCTAAGAAGGAGCACAGACAGAGCCATGGAATGGCCAGTGGAATATTCCATACCATAAACATCATGCTCAGTATATAAATGGGGGTTGGTTGGAGCGAGGCGGGGAGTAATCCATAATCTCTGCTTGGGTTGGGCTGGGCAACCAATTCACTGGGCGGGGAGAGTTACATGTCTTGTATATTCTTTTACCATTATTGTTATTGCTATTTTCATTTGCCCTTACTGTTCTATTTTCTTTATCTTAACCCACGAGGTGGTTTTTTTTCCCCTTTTCCCTCCTTTTCTCCCTCTTCTCCCCACCATTCCTGGGGTGGGGCAGGAGGGTGTGAACCAGAGGCTGTGTGGTCCTCGTTGCTGGCTGGGGTTAAACCACGACAGCATTGAGCAGTCCAGGAGCACTGGGTGGGCATGGTTTGCTCATGCAGTCTTTGCAAAACGGGTGAGTTCTGGTGCTTTTGCTGGGTGTGAGTTTGAGGTACCAGCTCCACCATTCCAGAGCAGCAAGTACGGCATGTTCTGCAGAAATTAAGGACGATAAAATTAAGCTCACCTCCAAAACCCAAGTCCCAAAGGCAGGCAGGCTGCACTCGTGGCTTGGCCAGAGCTTCCCCTTCAGTATGAGCTCTGCTTCTTAATTAAAAATGCAAAGCCCCCAGTGATAACGCTCATCACTCCTCTGACACAGATTTCACAGCAAAGCCCAACATCGCAGAGAGTTTTGGGAGCTGTTTGTGTTAGCTGGAGAAGTAGCACTCCAGTAAAAGTCACAGGAAAATATCACCAACAAAAAAAATTACAGCTACAGAAAGAGAATGGTGAGAAACAGGAGTGGTTTGTTTATAATTGTAATGCTGGAGGAATTGTAACGCCTTAGTCCCTGCACTTCATTCTTCTCACTGCAATTTGGCAAATGCCAGCGGCTTTGGAAAGTTCACATCTTTCTATATCTTTGCTTGAAACAAAACCATTTTCTGACTGCTCTCCCTTTGTCCTCTGCTTCACTTCCTCGTGAAAAACCCATTAAACCCAGAAAGGTCATATTTTCAAAAGCACGTGGTGCATGTACTGCACATCGAACATCTGGCTGTGAGCATCCCATCAGAGGCTGGTGGGTGTTGTTTGAAATACTGAGGCTTATTTTGGTGCCTGGCTGGGAGACAAGTTCTCAGGAATCCTGCTCATACGTGCTCACTGCCGTCTTCACCGTACCAAGAGGCAAAATGCCCTTCACGGCACGACACACACAGTCCTTGTGTGCAGACTGCGGGCAGCTCCTGAGAAATCCAGCTCTTCCCAGAAATGACCTGTCCTCTGGGAAAGTAATGCAGCTGAGCCCATAATCACACAAGTCTGTATTTTGACATGCAGACAACAGCAGCGACTGAGCCAATGACCAAAGATCTACCTAGAGGTCCCAAGGGCCATAAAATAACTTTGAGCAGTCATGGAATCGTCTAGGTTGGAAAGGACCTTTAAGATCACCGAGTCCAACCATCAACCTAACTCTGCCAAACCCACCGCTAAACCACGTCCCTCAGCACCACATCTACCCATCTTTTTAATATCTCCAGGGACGGTGTTCCCACCACGTCCCTGGGCAGCCTGGTCCAATGTTCACTTTCCATGAAGAAATTTTTCCTAATATCCATTCTAAACCTCCCCTGGTGCAACTTGACGCCTTTTCCTCTTGTCCTATCGCTTGTGACTTGGGAGAAGAGATTGACTCCCCCCTCGCTACAACCTCCTTCCAGCTAGCTGTAGAAAGTGGTAAGGTCTCCCCTCAGCCTCCCTTTCTCCAGGCTAACCAACCCCAGTTCCCGCAGCCGCTCCTCACAAGGCTTGTGCTCATAAGACTTCATAAGTCCCCTGCCTTGCCGTTAGACCAGCCAATGTGGAAGGGCTGAAATGACAACCTCATGTTTACCTGTCCCTCAGCATCATAGCAATAAGCTTAGAATAGCTTTGCTGATAACCTCGCACTGGCAAGTTCCCTGAAATCCAACCAACGAAACCAAGGAAGAGAGGAAAAAACTCTGATGTAGTCTAAGATTGAAAAAAAAATAAAATAGAAAAAGTCTTGCTGGTACATGAAGGGAGGAACTATCTTCCCAGCAAAGAAGTTGCTGTAAACATTTCATACTGGATAGTTGGGTCTCCACGGCACCATGTGTGGATGCCTTTCTGAACTTGGACAAGGGTTTAGGGACTGCTTGATGTTAACTTCATCTCCCACCAAACATAGTCCTCTGATACATATCCAAAATAACACTTATGCAAAAGCAAGAGAAATTCCTGCTTTGAAAGAGATTTATCGTGCTTGAACTCAACTAGGAGGACAACTTGTTTTGCTGCGATTAAAACACAGCTTGCCTTTTCCGGGTATAATCAAGTGGGATCTTTGTGCCTGCTCTTCATGAGGTCCAGGGGATCCGCCTGAACCCCAGGAAGAAGCAAGGCCACTTCCTCCCCAGCCCAACAGCATCCCACTGATCCTCACAGGTAGGTGAGAGCTGGAAGGCTGTTGTGAGAAATACAGTTTAAAACAGGACCAAACCCTTTCAGTCCCACATAGAAGGGTGTAAAGAAGCTGGGAAGAACAAAACCCAACAATAAGTATCCTCCCACCTCCTCGCATGTGCTCTTTGCATGGTAGTTTGTTATCCTCCGCTAACGCCAGTGACAGTGGTGGAGGTAGAGGGGATGATAGCTAAATCATTAATCCCCTCAGGAAATGGAGTCCAACATCTGCATCCATTTCTGATTTCTTGTGGCAGTTATAAAACCAGCTAGCATAACCCTGACACACCGACCGCTGTGATTGCTGCTGCTTGGAAACAGGAGGAGAAGAACAAATCCTGCAGGAGAACAAGAAATTGCTCTGCATGATCCTTAAAATACCACGAGGTGCTCTTGTCCCATCATTTGAAGTGCCACACCATTACTAGTAAAGAGATTAGTGGGAATGGCAGTAATTCTTCAGAGACCTTCAGTGTGCAGAGAAAATTGTGCCTTTTTCCACCTGGGACTCCCACAGCTCTTGGCCAATACTTCATTTACTCTCCTTTTTAGCACCTTGCTCTATAGACTCATTGTACCCATAACAACTGCAAACTTTGTGCTGCAGGCATGACAAGTCCCAGCCCTTTAGTCTTTCATCTCTGCTGTGAGCTTTTCTCCTTTTCCAAGCCGTTGGGACCTTGTGTTGAGCGTGCTGCAGCCTGGGGTCTGCTGAGGCCACGTGCTTCAGGTGGAATGAGAAGCTGGGGCAGGGTAAGGTGCTATGCTGACCTTTCCTCTATGAGTGTGTGGGTGTCACCGCTGCTTGGGTTGGCATTGCAAAGCCTCCAGCTGGTGTGCAGCATCTGCTCAGGCCACAGGGATGTGCTTTAATGACCCAGGCTGAGCTGCTGCTTCAGGAGGCTTAAGGGGAGAGCTTCCCTCAAGCCCCAGCCATGCCGGTTAATCAGTAAAATCTGGACGTAAGGTGGGGAAGATCACCATGGTCCTTGGACAGAGCAGGAGCCCAGCAGGCTTGGAAAGAATCAAGGTGCAGAAAATGGAGGTGAGACGCATGTAGATGTTCTCAATGCAGCTTTTGAAATAAGGACTCCCCAGGCAGCTCCCCTTGCTGTCACCGGGACCTCAGTGGAAACCCTGAATTCGGGGGGAGTTGGAGAGGCGGGTTTGCGTTGCTGCTGGCTGAGCGAGTCAGCCTGCAGCTGGCTTCTTCTAGCCCAGGCTCTTGTCTCCAGCAGAGGCCCAGAGATGATGCCTCCTCACCTGTGGTCCTCCACTCTCAGCATTTCCCCCCCAGCTCTCCCCCAAAATCAACTGTGCAGGCAGAATTGCTTTCCACTACGTGCTCTAAAGCTCACAGAAACACTTGAGCGTTGTGGAGGCTCTCCTAAATGGATGCTCGTTGGTCTTCCTTTTACAGAAGCCTTTCAGTTCTACGGGACTGAAAGTCATTGTTGGATTATGGTATTTACTTGTGCTTTATGTGTTTTCACTTATTACTTCAATTATTTTGCCTTCCTCTGCAATTTACTTTCATATTTTATTCTATAATGCTCGTGCTGTGCCTAAGGATCTTTTTAGCTCTAATAATAATTGTGGGAGTAATAATATAAAACATCTTGGTGCTACCTGCATGCATCCGGTTACTTTCTTTGCGTTTCTAATAACAGAGCTCGATGGGATCAGATGGGGTGTTTTGACATTTTTCTTTTACCTCTCAAAGGAGAATTGCCAGATATATCTGCAGTTCCCAAACACATGGCAACCCACGTAATTCAGCATGTCACCAATGGCTACTGGCTACTGTCAGCCCGTTTACAAGTCATCGAGGGTCCTCACTGAGGGTTTTTTACAGTGGTAATGTTAAACCCAAATGCTTTGATATAAGGGATGACTGTTCAAAGATCTTGAATTGTAACTTTCATTCACTTAAGGCACTGTTATTGATGTTGTGTCAGCATTATTGAGCTTTTGATTATGATAGCCATAATGGAAGTATTTATTTGCATTAAGGAAAAGCCTAGAGGCAGTATGATTGTCTGAACCATCTCTGGCCATGGCAGTTTACAATTTTAATATAGAAGAACAGCAAAGACTTGGAGAAAACCAGTCCTTACCTGTCCTGCATTTGCAGGTGGCAGACTGAGACTGAAGGATTTTTAGACTTGTGCAGCTTCACACCAGAAGTTGTGGCTGAGTCACGAACATCATTGCTAGAGAAACAGTTTAGGGCTGCAGTCACATCATCCCTACCTCTGACGGGGAATTACGTACTCGAGATGTTATATTCTCACCTGAAGGCAAAAAAATACTAAGTTTTGTAGAGGAAAGGGAAGGGAGGCTGGTGGGATTTCTGATGAGCTCAGTGCCTGCAGGACTGAGCTTTACCCAGCACGTCCCGGGAAGTCTTGGCTCTGTAACCACAGGCTGGGGGATTGCTCAGATGAAGGTCATCATTTCTCATGTGCGTGTGGAGAGCCTGGTGTAGCAAGACCTCACCCCAGGTACACCGTGAATTTCCCAACAGAACAACATCTGCAAAAGTGTGAAGATAGAACCTTCAAGTGGCGAGATGGTTTGGTTGGTGTCCGGTTGAGGAAATGTCAGGAGAAGGCGTATTTCTCATTTTCCCCTAGATCTGGCTCCTCAGCATCCCAAAGACGGAAAGGAGGAGGCAACGAGGCCTTGTGGCTGCAAAGACAGTTGTTTTGAGACCGGCTGAATAAGGATGGGATAAACCATCCTTCAGTTCCTTCCTCCAGCTTCAAACATCTTGGCCACGCAAGGATTTACGAAGCAGCAATTTTGTGGTGTGTGCAAGTGCCTTAGTCCTCTAGAACTTCTCTGTTCATTTTGTATTTTTGGTATGAGAAAAATAAAGCTTTGGCAGGGACCAGGCGGAGAAATGCACTGAGCCAGCTCCAAGTAAGAGCCAGCCAAAATCCTGAAGACGCTGAGCTGTCATATCTGACTTTTCTTCTCTGTTTATTTTTGCCCTCTGTGCCCCTTCTTATGTTGCACTGCTGCTGTCTCTGGCTGATGGAGATTCCTGAAGGAAATGCATGTTTGAAGGGCTTGGATGAGCTTCGAAACACAGTGCCTGAGAGTGGTTCCACCTCCCGGTAGCACTCCCGGCTGCATGAACCCAGGGCAACGCTTGAACCTCTCCAGATTTTTGGAAAGGGTCTTAACCCACCAGGGTGTCACATTCAAGAGGGAATGTTTGGAAACATGGCTGTTACAGCCAGGAGCATCCCATTAGGATCTTGGTGTGGAGTTCCCAGGGGTGGTGGCGCTGGGCTGAGCTGGCTGCAGGTGACTTTGGAAGAGATGAGCGATGTGAGACTGCCAATGATGGACGTTGCTGGATAAAACACCCCGTGGGTGACCTGTGCATTTGCTAGCTGGTGGCCCAGTGGGTTGTTTGGAGGAGAGAATGTCTGGATGAATGGAAATGCAAATTTCAGTGAAACGTAGAGTCTGAGCTTCCACGGCTGCCTGTGTCCTGGGCTGGATGACTAAGAAGGGATCAAATGGATCAGAATAAGCTTCCTTGACAGCTGGAATAGTAACGAAAAAATAAAAGGCACTGGAGGGGTTTATCTGTCCCTCCTCGCTGGGAATTAGGCAGCGTTATCAGACAGCCTCTCCTACAAGGCCGATTTACTGATGGAGAAATTACAGACGGGTCTCTGGAGGAAGGACCTGTCCCGGATCACACCCTGGGCACCCATTTTGTGAACTGTGGAAACGAAGTAGCTGTCTCCAGCCATCCCTCCCTTTTGTGCTCACTAATTCTCTGCTGATTAATGCGGTGGTCGGCTCTGATCTTGCTCCGTCCCATAGTGTACATCCCTGTCCCTGATAAACATGGTACTCATGTCCTCTAGGCAGGACCTGCCCTCAATTTCTTCTCCTTTTTTATGTTATATGAGCCATGGCTGCAGCCTCCTATCTTTATGTCCTTTTTGGATCTCCATTCGTTGTGTCTGGACTCTATTTACAAGCTGTAAGTGCAGCCACCGTCCGGACTGCACTGGGCTTTTGTTAGTGGCTCGGAGCCACTTGGAGTGGTTTTGAAAATGTCACTTGAGCCAAATTCTCAGCGACGTTCACTTGTAGAAATGGGATTTGGGCAAAGTTTTCAGGCTGTCCCAAATCCCATTTCTGAAATGGCTGAGGCTCCTGGGACAGAGGTGGAATCGATCTGCACGAGTCTGGCCAGAGGCTTTTAAAGATGCTGGTCACAGCCAGGGACTTCTTCATAGTGAATAACTTGCAGCCCTGGAGCTCAGCACTGTATTTTCGGTGTTTAAATATCCTTCAAGTCAGGCCCCCCTGTAGCTCAGACCTCATTGGCAGCCCACGGAAATTAAAGTCCTGCTTAAAATGGGATTTAGGCTTCCTAAACCACTTCTGAAAATGTCACTTAATGTCTCTGCTTGCATCTTTATTTCGGTTTACCTGGAGCCTCCGTGGCAATTTTTCTTTTCTAACTCTTCTGGCATCTTCAGATTCTGGTCCCTTTTCATTGTAGGTGCTAATTATTTTCCTCACAGCATTAAGTGCTTCAGCGGGCTGAGCAGCCTGGTCGCTCACTCTTCTTTTATAACTCCATCCCATCAAATAGCCATGCTCACTTTGGCTCATTACACTTTATATCCTGGACTCTAACTGACAGTGTGCTGCCAAGCCCGAGCATCCCTGGAGCTTCTTGCTGCTTACTCCAGAAACCAGAGAAGATTTCTAGAGTTGGGCAAGAAATACTGTGGGCTGTTTTTTTCCCCGCTCCCCTGAGGCTTTTTCCAGGGGAGGTTTTTCAGCCAGATGTGGGTGTTGAGGAGGTTTGGGGATACCGGGGCAGAGCCCGCAGAGGGATGGGGCACAGCTCCCCGCTGACCTCCGCTCCTGGAGGGATGCTGTCGGCTGAACGACAGCCCCAGCTGATGAACCTTTGCCGTCTCTGTTATGGCTCAATCACTTCAATCTGGATTTTGACACCGCGTGTCACTCCAGTCCTAACATAATGGGAAAGGAAATTATACGTATTTGAAAAAATCATATCACTGTGACAGTAGTCAAGAGCAATTTTGCTGAAGCCAGATTCGTTACCCTGTCTCGTATCACTGAACGGGCAGGTGGGACTGTTAATTTTAACTTGACTTTGTCCCTTTAAATAATAGAAATGTGTGATGTCATGTCTAATGCTCTATCAGTGCCTGTAATGCCATCAGTCATATTAGAAATATTATGACATAGATATTTTTTTAATGCTGAATAGCTCCTATCATTTTGGAAAAGATCTCATCTTAAATGGATTGAGCTCCTGTAAAAAAACCCAACCCTTTGGATCAGGGTGGTTTTTTCCAGTTTAAGTGAAACGAGGGTTGAGTTGGCTTTGAAACGATGTTTGAAGTGGGAGACTATTGCAAACCCGAAACCTCCCTCACTTGAGTGTGCACCAGAGGGCACTGCACGATGGGCTGGGAAATGCGGACAAACCCAACCGCCGCTCAGCCAGGATTTGGGATTTTTTGCATGTAGGCAGCATTTGTCCTCACACCTGGAGATGTGTCTCTCCTTTTGGGGAGAGGTGGCACACGGCTTCATCCCCCCGGGGCTGATGCTGCCACCACAGCAGGTTTAGCACAGCCACCGGCCCCGGTGTGACTGCAGGCTCCATCCCACGGCGAGGGCACAAACTGCAGCCCCCAACCCACGACAGCTCCTGTCCCAACCCAACTCCTGATGGGGATGATGGCATGGTGTCAGTGGTTCCTTGCTGGCAGGAGGCACCTCGCCACCCTGCATCACACCCCGGCTCCCTCGCAGCACGCTGAGGTTGGGCAGGGGCGCGTGCTGTCCTGGGCTGTGTTAACCAAATCCCTCAGGGCTTGTGAGGTCCCTTCCCAGTGCCTTTATGTCCCATCTCCCCTCCACTGGGCCAGCTGCCTGCTCCAGAAAAAGCTTGTCAGGAGGGGCACTCCTGCTCCAAAACCAAGCTGTGGTGCCATGTTGGCAGGAGACCTGATAGGAAGGGTGTCATGGAAGGACAGTCTGTGGGAGACATCCCCCCTGAGGGCACTTCTGGGTGCTCAGCTTTATCTGCACAACAAGCATGAAAGGGGAACAGAGGGCAGGGGTGAGGAAACATCCCCAGATTAGCTGGAAAAACAGGCAGCACTTATGGGCAGAGGTGAAGAAGGGTGTCTCCCTTATGAGGAAGGGCTGAGGGACCTGGCTCTGTTTAGCCTGGAGAAGAGAAGGCTGAGAATCACAGAATCACAGAATCACAGAATCACAGAATAGTCAGGGTTGGAAGGGACCTCTGGAGATCATCTAGTCCAACCCCCCCGCCAGAGCAGGGTCACCTACAACAGGTTGCACAGGACAGCGTCCAGGCGGGTTTTGAATGTCTCCAGAGTGGGAGACTCCACAACCTCTCTGGGCAGCCTGTTCCAGTGCTCCACCACCCTCAAAGTAAAGAAGTTCCTCCTCATGTTAAGATGGAACTTCCTATGTTCAAGTTTGTGCCCATTACCCCTCGTCCTATCAATGGGCACCACTGAAAAAAGACTGCTCCCATCCCCCTGGCATCCTCCCTTCAAGTATTTGAAAGCATTAACAAGATCCCCCCTCAATCTTCTTTTCTCCAGACTAAAGAGACCCAAATCCCTCAGCCTCTCCTCATATG
>VZSZ01001047.1:99280-113470 GCA_013398815.1 Ibidorhyncha struthersii
GTCCAGATCATCGATGAATATATTGAACAGGACTGGACCCAGTACTGACCCTTGAGGGACACCACTTGTTACTGACCTCCAACTAGACTCTGCAGGGGATCTCATCAATGCTTATCAATATCTAAAGGGTGGGTGGCAAGAGGATGGAGCCAGGCTCTTTCAGTAGTGCCCAGTGATGGAAGTTCCATCTCAACATGAGGAAAAACTTCTTTATTTTCAGGGTGGCAGAGCACTGGCACAGGCTGCCCAGAGAGGCTGTGGAGTCTCCTTCTCTGGAAAGATTCAAAACCCACCTAGATGCCTTCCTGTGCAACCTGCTCTAGGTGACTAGATGATCTCCAAAGGTCCCTTCCAACCCCTGCCACTCTGATTCTGCGTCCTCAGGACCTTCCCCCAGCACCGTCCCACCAGCTTGAGCTCACTGCTGGCATTCACACCATCCTTCTCTGCGCCCACTGCCCTCGGTCTGGTTTCACGAGATGCTTGCACATCGCTCAGGCTGCTCATCACTGCAACAACCCTGGGTTTGGGCTTTGTTTCCCCTTCATTTCTGCTAAAGTTTTCTCTTTTTTTAATTGCTGAGCTCAGGTATGATATGGCACCACTTCAATCCTTTCCCCTTAAGCTGGAGAAACCGGTGCCCTCCGCCTCTGCTAGTTGTGCACCACTGTGAATCCCAGGCAGGTAACGCAGAGTCCCGCAGTGCTGCCAGCGTGCAGTAGCGGTCACCGTGTTATGGTGATAGCAGGAACGGATTAATACAGAGTTCGACTAGAAAAATAATAACGCGATCACGATGGCGAGTGCGTACATATGGGAAACTGGAACAGGACTACTGCCCAGGAATTTCCACTGTCAGTTCAATCTGGGAAACGCGTTTCCAGTAGATCAAGGGGTCACTGTGCAAGTTAGCATTTCTGCGGCGCAGGATTGCGCTGGTGGGGTGGCCCAGTGGCAGGTAACCTGGCAGACGTGCATGCTGCCTCTTTTTCCCTTCGAACTCGAGGACTCCCGCAATCCGAATAAACCCTGCAGGACCAGGTTTGTGTTTCTAGCATGCCACAGTCCCGCACTGGGCAAACTAGCTGCTTCTGGAGCTGCCAGGAGCTATAAAGGAGTAATGGAGCTGGCAACCCGCTCCTACTCCTGCACCTGTTTTATATTATTTGTGGGCAAAATCCTGAGGCCTTTAGTCACTCGCCGAACAACCATGGGAGGAAAAATGCTTCTGGGGGAGGAGGTGTTTGTGAGAGTTGTCTTGCAGATGTCTCCTTGGATAATCCTTCGGGGAGGGGAGCGTAGCGGGATGCCCCCTCGCTGCTCGTGGAAAAGGCTGGGGGATTATTCCTAAGCACCCTCCTAGCTGGGGGATTTCCTGCCTGGAAGGATGTGCTCATGCACTGGAGATGCTCGTGCATGTGCCTGTAAATCCATCTGGAAAAAAGCCCCCAGGCCCTCCCCCAGCTCCTGCATGATGGCCCTGTGGATGTGGCTCAGGGTGTGCCGTGGGAGTGGGCTGGAAAGGAACAGCTACAGCTGACCACGTATCCAGGAATGAGCCCGTTGTGGGGGTCTCCCACCTCCTGCCTTATCGCCACCATGCCGTCCCTGTGCCCTCTCACCCCCATTCCCTCCAGTGTCCCTTTTCTCCTTAGCATTCTTTCAGACCTTTCTTCAGGGTCCCACTCCCAGCTAAGCACGGTCCCTCCGGCAGTCTGGGACCAGGCTGGAGGGCCTTCACGGTGAAGGTCCCTTCTCCGAGCTCCTCTGCCCAGCCAACCCACCTGGATCCACAGCGAGGTCTGTCCCTGCCTGGATGGTCTCTTCTGACCAGCTCCTCTACCAGGACCAGGAGTCAACATGTGTTCAAAGGTGTTTCTTTTGCAGAACAGGCCCTCTTACACCCTTCACCCCTGAAGAGGTCCTGGGTTGCTCCAGCATGGCAAAAGGTCAGCGGACAAGCAAAGGGTGGCACTGGGGCACTGTGTCACCTGCCTGTTCTCTCCCATTTCAGTTTGTTCCCATCCTATCACCCCGTCTGCTCATGTTCAGGACCCACCAGCACCCTTTGATTCCTTCTTCACCCCATAAAGGAGGGCTCGGGGGCTCCATGGGCTGCTCTCCTCCAGCACAGGGGATGGCCAGCGAAGGGCAACCAGCAGAGAGGTTTCCCAGGAGCCTGATGAGGAGGTACAGGGCTGCATGAAAAGTTAATCTTTGCTCTCCAGGACCAGATTGAATCAATGTAATCCCACATACGCTAATCAGAAGCTCTGTATGACGATATCAGTTGTTCTTGTGTCCTAGTCCTTCAATTATTTGATTCATTCACTTTCAGTTTAAATACAGGATTAACCTGAAATGAGGGATTAGAAGTGAGAATCTCTTACTCTAATTTTAATCTGAAATGCGTGCAAGCAAATCACTCTGGTGATTGAGGTGAGGTGATTTAGGAAAGGATACAGGCATGGCGCAGCAGCAGCCTGGGGATAGATGGGGCCTGGGGCAACCATGGCAGTCATTGATGTCTGCTTTGAATAAACCCAACACGTTTCTCTTTTCTCTGCTCTCCCCTCCCAGACCCCTTAATAAGCTCTTCTTCCCAGCCTTGTGGTTTTAGCTGTTTGTTTGTGTGTTTGTTTGTTTTTCCCCAAGCACACACTCAGGACATTTCCTCTCCTCTAGGGATTGCGTTAACATATGAATCACGGCAGATAAAAATGGATGCCACATCTGCCTGCACACCAGGGAGCGTGATGAGGAAGCATCATCCCATCCCTGTCGCTGCCCCACACTTTCTCAGCCTCTGCACCTCCCAGCAGGTTCTGGAGCAGGAGGTACCTGCCCAGAGCAGCCCCAGGGAGAGTGGCGGGGAAGGAGCAGCACCAATGCCCGGAGGCTGTCGCATGGCACAGCCCATCGAGCAGCCTCTGGGCTTTCCTCCGTGTGCAGGTCAGGCAGGGCCCCGGTGTTTTGCCTTTGCATTTGAGGGTTTCTTTGCATGTGGTAGAGGCAATATCAGTTGTAAGGGGTACTTTTGGCGAGCTGTCCTCTCTCCAGGGTTCAGATCCTCAGGGCTCAAAGAGCCGAAAAGCAGCCTGAAACTCCACACTGGGAGGGAGAACCAGGCGCTGCTCTTGCAGGGGACGAGGTGGAAGGGTGACAAAACTCCTTCTCAGCTTGGGTCACCCACTGTGCCATGGGTTGAAGGTAGGTGATGCTGGAGGTGACTTCACATCCCCTCCACGGGGCGCTGCAGACCACCTTGAGCAGTGGGGTTTGTCCACCCCTCCCGTGCATGAGTGCTGGACGTGGACGGGCAGCTCAGCACCGTACACCCAACGTGATGGCCATCCTGGTGGGACAGCATCTCCCACCCATCATGCAACGGTGAGGATAACTCACTGCACTTGTTTCCATCCTGGGATCCCAAAACGAGGCCAGATTTTGCATAGGTTGAGGTTGCTGTGCTAAGAGGATGACGCAGAGCCATCGCCATGGAGACAGAAAGCCAAGGTAAGGAGCCACGCTGCTCCTGGCAGCATCCCGGGAGTGGGGACCTCACCCTGAGTCCTGCAGCATCTGCTAGGGAAGAGCGGGGAAAGATACTTTTCCCCCAGCTGCAAACACGCAGTCTGGCATCACTGGCAGGATCGTTCGCTGGTGCTTTTATTTTAAGCAAATGCCTCGGCTCTTTATGGGATGTAAATATTCACACACAGGTTGAAACCTTCCCTCCTCCTTCTCCTGCACGCACTCATTTGCCAGCTGCACATGAACGAGCAAACATAGGTTGCGTAGTGTGCGGCCGGATGCAGGTTACACAATTTGGTAGCATTAAATCATGCTTCGCATTTTAGGTAATAATAGCTACACTTCAAAGAATTGCTTAATGACTCTCTTGCTGAGTCCTCCGAGCTGCTCACACAAGAGCAGTGCAGGAGCTCATAAAAACCCAATTAGCGGCTGCGAGCGTGCTGTGGCTCTTGAAACGCCAAGCGGGGTTTTGTGGGTTAGGCAGCAGCCTGCGGGCACAGCATCCTCTGCCGTGGTGCCCAGCATGCCAAAATCCACCCAAAATCGCAGCAGACAGCAAGCATGGAGAGGCTGGAAAGTGACTGAAAGACCCCCTGTTTGTCAGGACATGTTTTTCTTCTCCTAGGAAGAGGGGAGCCAAACTTGCTTATCCTCTCAGGAACACTTTCAGATAGCCAGGGTAGGATGCTGGTACTGGGTCACCGTGCTGGCGGGGTACCCCTGTCCCTGAGCAGGTGCCGCTGCCATGTGGAAACATCTGAGCACCCGTTTACTGCTCCTCTTCTCTCCCAGCGTGTTACCAGCCCCTTCTCTTGGCTCTTGGTGGGCTGGAAGGCATGCAGCTGCCATGAAAATACGGAAACTGTGATTTCCCACGTCCTTTTCACATGTGATTTAGCTTAGATGGAGATGGCGGCGACCGGGCTCCCAAGGGCTGAGCTGGACATCCATAATGCTGAAGGTTCACATTGTCCATGCCAGTGCTGGGTCCATCTGGCAACCCCAGGGCCACCCAGCAGGACTGGTGGCCCCAGGACAGGGTTCCTGGAGCTGGGAATGAACTGGTTGAGAGCTGGGTTTGGCCATGCTGGATGGAGACCTGGCAAAACGGCACATGGTAAAACCACATGAACAGGGAGGTCTTGGGGTCTTGTAACAAAATCAGCGTCTTTGCTTGCTCCATCGTCCGTGTGGGTGCAGGCTGCTGTGTGTCCTCCTGAAAGAGCGAAGGACAACAAAATGACCACAGCGGTATGAAACATGCATTGGAAATAAGTCGTTGTGGGCTCTTTGCAGAGGTTCTCTGGCTTTCCCCTCCTGTAGGCAAAGCCTGGCTTTGAGCGATGAAGGGATGGTGATCACGTTATAGCCACAGCGCAGGTTGGCAGGTGGGAATTGCCGTGATGGATGAGCCGTGCAAATCCATCCAGTCCTGCAGGTGTTGCGCAGAGAGGTCATGCTCAGGAGCAGAACAGATTGCATGGACCAAGCCTTGGTGGGTTTTATTTTAATTCTTTTCCTGATTCAAGGCAACTTGAAATTTTCCAACTGTGTCTCTAAGTCAGTCGGAAGGCAAAAATAGCAGTCAAATTACTCTGTGAACAGCAGAATCAACAAGACCTGTTTTCCTATGGATTTATGACTTTAAACCCTTGATCCTGTACTCCCAGTTCCTTCCCTTACTCCCCACCAGTTTGGCAGGGCAGGTGGCACCGTGTACTGCTGCTGGTTTGGAGCTATGTGTTTGCTGATGGGCTGGGCCATAGATGTCTTGTCTTGGACAGTAAGTACATGGCAGAGTTGAATTTGCCTCTTCCTCTTATCGACATTATTTTTGTATTTCTCTTTTATCTAGCTCGTTGCCATGAAACCTGCTGGAATCTTTGGCGTCTCTGCTCCAGTATGAAATTGAGTTTGAGTTGGCCAATATATGCAAAATTTTAGTGAAGAAGGATGGACAGTTAAATGAGTGGATGCACCGGCTCTGTGACTTTGGCTCTTCCTTTGACGAAAGGTAGGAACAGCCATGAAACGAGAAGCAGTTATTAAAACTGTCAGCAAGCAGTTTCCTAATTTTTCTTTTACATTTTGAAAACTTAAACCAGCCCATCAATAAGGTGTCTTCTGTTTCCGCTGTTAGCTAGAGGCTGATTTGTGTTCTGGAGCAGGATGATTTAGGTCTCCTTCAAGTTTTTCTTTCAAACTGCCAGTGGAAATAGGGATCCCCATCATTTGCCTGCGAGCAGTCCTTCTCTGGGTTCCACTAAGCCCTTGCTGTCAGCGTGTCTTGCACAAAATATCACCCACTAACTGTGGAAGCAAAAAATCCCTTCTTTTCTTTTGCAATTTGGAACGGCCATTACCCGGAGCAGAGATACTGGTATTTTATGTGCCTTCATCCTATCCCCTTGCCCTAGACCTAGTAAAGCTTAGTGTTCCCCTGATTTCTGTCTTGCGAGCCCAGGTGAAGTTTTTTTTGCCAGATTTGCACCTCTCAAAAGGCTCTCTCCTTGGAGGACAACATGGCATCTATCATGGCATCCAGCTGAAGCTGGGCATGACCCTGCCGACTGTAGTTAAATTGCTTCCAGGGATGCAGAAACTATTGAGACAGATGGACACACGCACATCCCTGTGCCATGAATCTAGTTTCATTTGCAAATCTGGGTAAAGAGAAAAAACTGTGATTAAATTAGTTAAGTATCCCCGTTATTCTGAGACATGGATGAGAATGTTCTCCATGGCCTAAGCTTGGACAGCGATGCCCCAAAAGGGATTTGGAAAGTCAGCAAAAAGGGAGATTGGGGGCAGATATGCAAAAGTGGATTAAGCCTCAGCTCCTCCATGTTTAACTAGTTTTTTTGTTTGTTTCCAAATTCCTTTTGAAGTTCTAAATAATCCCCTGATACTTGGTGAAAGCAAACAAGGTTTTCAAAGCTTTGCGTGTGAATTCAGGAGAGCAAATCTCTGCCTATAGGTTTCCAGCATGTTTTATTCTCTTTGCTTTTTATGTTTATTAAAGGGCTGTGATTAATTGCAAATGCACAGGGCTATTTTCTTGGCTTGATACAGTATTGCACTTTAAGAGTCTGTTGTCTGCCCAGAGCAGATACACTGAATGCTGCTTCCATGTCAGCAGAAAGAGGGTTATCATATAGACTCCTCCTTGGATTATGAAGTAATTAAATCAGATTTAGGGTCTCCAGTCAGTATGCCTGTCCTGTAGCAGTATGTTATATCAGTGAAACTCTCTAGTCTGTGTTGTGGGAAACTCTAAAGGAGAGAAACAGTAATGGGGTCTTCCAGCCTTGAAATCTGTGCAACTGAGAAGATGGTTTGCCCTCCAGAAAAAGTGATGTACAGAGACAAGATGCATCTCAATGCATCAAAAACATGGAGTAATGGCAAAAGTTTGCGCTATTTGGTTTGAGAGCAGAATAGTCAGCTCGCCTGTGTGCTCGGCCATCCCTGGCTTTCCAGGCAGCCTCACCATTTGGGTCAGAGAAGGAATTTAGCAGCAACATGACGCGGTTTTTGGACAAGATCCTGCACAGCTCTGCGTCTGGCTGATGGGTTTTCTGCCACCCTGCTGCTTGGATTGCATGCGATGGCCCTGCCTTTGCACCTTTCCCACCCTGCCTAACTCCAGTCAGACCCAAGGATTTGAGGAAGGATGGTGTAGATAATGGAGATGCCTCATGCAAGGGCGAGCGGTGTCCCTGCTTGCTGCAGAGTCTGGGTGCTGTGGGCAAGGTGAACACACGCAGGGGCTGATCCAGCCTAGCAGCTCCTCTCACCTGAAATGCCTTTGCCTTGGTGCTTTATACATGTTGCTGTAATACCCAGCTCTAGCTTTTCATCTTATCCTCAGAAACCCGCTGTTTTCCCCAGCGTCACGAGAAGCTATCCTCTAACATCCTCATAGGTAATAAAATCAAAGTGACGCCGCTTCCATTAAGCCAGCGGCAACCCACCAGCAGTAAAACCAGCTGCCAGCTGCTATGATGCCGACCGAGCAATGCTGCAGCCTCACGAGCTCAGCTGGGTCTAGCGCTGCCGGCACCTCGGAAATGCAAATACCTGCAAACACCGATTTCTGCTTGAGATTAAATATCTCCCTAGCTGCAAGCTTTCCAGGAGACTTGTCCTGTGGAGACGGGCCTAGATGAGGTCAAGAGTAAGATTTAGGTTGTT
Organism: Ibidorhyncha struthersii; assembly: GCA_013398815.1. Classification (NCBI taxonomy): domain Eukaryota; kingdom Metazoa; phylum Chordata; class Aves; order Charadriiformes; family Charadriidae; genus Ibidorhyncha; species Ibidorhyncha struthersii. The sequence goes on from VZSZ01001047.1 coordinate 107,012, forward strand.
GGAGCAAAGAAGACATGACAAAACCTTCAGTGAACCAAACTTCATGCTTAACGGCGTCCAGTGAACCCAACACTGAAATTGTGGCAAATGAGGGGTTTTGAGCTCATTGCAGAATAATACCTCCTGTGTCATGGCTCAGCCCAGTATAAAGAAAAGGGAAGAGATGAAAAATTCAGTGTCAAACACCAAAAAATCCCGGAACGCAGAGTGGCATCACACTGAGTTTTATTTGCCTCTCACTGTAGACTTCCAAGTTGATCAAAATGGATAGAGTAAATGCAAGGTTTGTTTCAGAAACATGGGTGTGTGGTTGAAAATGCAAACAAGCATCTTCCAAAAGCTGAATGGCTCAGTGCTGCTGCTCGAGCCTGGCCAAGCTAGCCAGCACACAAGCCCGTGCCGAACAGCCAAGGTGTCGGATCTGGAAATCAGATATCGCACACACCATCCCAATGAAAAATATCACTCGTGGTCTATACTTCAGGCTACTTTCCAGTATCTCAAGGAAGGGATCTTTTAATTGAAAGCCTTAATGTTTCTCGTTATATTTAAAATTAGAGCAGCACGGCAATAAAATTGGTCACGGGATTGAGACAAGTTTTAAGGGAGAGAAGGAAATGTATTCTTCATTTTTTTACATCGGAGCATCTTTTAGAAGCCCGTGCACATTTGAATACATCAATGCAAGGATTAATAATTAAAGGAACAACAACCACATGTCTCCAAGATACACACAAGAAAGCAACAGCTCAGGCCGGAGGCTGGAATCTCTGGGGACGCAATGTTTTTGCTGGCATTTCACCTCCGCTTGGTATACCTCATTATTTAGAAAAGCACTTTCCCACCAGCCTCTGCCAAGGAACGTCTTACCTAGCAATTTGCAGCTGATGGCTAACCTCAGCGTTAGCCTGGGAAATTGTATCTATGTTTGGTATCAGATTGATTTTGAAGGAAGACGTGGAGGTGTTCACACAGATAATAAGCAATTTCGATAGTTGTGTTTTGGGGTTAAACCCTCCAGCGACCAGCAGGAGGAGGCCAGCAGAGACCCCTGCAGATCGATGATGATGCTCCAGCAAACCCGATAGCCCCAGGTCAATGCGACTCACAGCTGTGGTTGCCCAAGACTCGCAAAAAAACAGGCTCCAAAACTGCTTCCTCTCTGCTCCCCGGAGCCAGATGGATGTCAACAGGCTATGGCGACGAGACAGAGCCGTTTCGCTCCCCGGTGTGGCCCCCGGCCAAGCAGACGCCTCAGCGCGCTGCTCTGCAGAGCCATCCGACAGCCCCGTGGCTTGAGCATCTCACCGGGCACTGAAGGCAGTTCAAAGCATCGGCTTGGAGGAGGGAGTCTCCAACCTGAATGCAATTTCCCTCACCAGGCCCAAAGGGTGCTTCTCCTCCCCCCCATCCTTCCTTCCTCCATGTTGGTAGTCTTCTCATTCATTAAAAACCTGCTAATTATCTCAGCAGCTTGGAACTGGGTTGCAGCATGGAATTAAAACCAGCTTTTCATTTTGGCATCCACCACCTCGTGTAATTAATAAGACAAGAGAAAGCCAGAACATGCGGGTCGGCCCTGAGTGCGAGGAAGGCATTGATCGGACACGGCCAGCACCGGAGTTCGCGGCTGGGATGCTCTGAAGACGGCCTCAGTGAGGGTGGGTTGCATTTTGGGGCCAAACCAGGCAAAAAGAGGATGAGATAAGGCTTTCTGTCCTGGTTGTTCCCCTTGTTTTTCTTCATTTTAACTCACAGTCTGGACCAGATAGTGCTCCGTGAAAGCCCTGCACTCAATCTTCAGTACCTCTTTGCTGGGGAAGGAATGGGAAAGCAGTCCAGCAAGGCTTGACAGCATGCTTTGGCCATCCCTGCCATGCTGAGCAGACCGGAATGCTCTGAGAGCCTGGACTGTCGTAAACAGGCATTTTGATGGAGATCTGGAAAACGGCTGGAGGAACCTGAAACCGAAGGAGAGATCAGCGCCGCTTGCACACCCGCCAACGCCAGGTCCTCTCCCAGCTGCCTTGGCACGAGCAAGTGGCCACCAAATCCAAATGGAAACGTTGCCCTGCTTGCTGGCCACAGGCAGGAGAAGGCTGAGGACCCCGTCTTGCAGAGCCGAGCTGGGGTGACGCAACCCTTCCCCGCAGCCCCCCTCCACCCAGAGCTTGGGCTGGTGACAGGAGGGCGATTCCTTTGGGCCCTGTCGCAGAGCGGTGGCAGCACCAGGACAGAGGGGACACGACCTTCCTCCCGACTCGCCGGCGCATTGCTAGAGCACAAACTTTTCTCCCTCCATCGGCAGGAGCGCTTGGGCTCTCCTCGGCCACCCCGCTGCCAAGAGCGTCCCCGCTCGCCCCCCGCCGTGTCTGCTCTCCGGAGCATTGATTTACAATTTGTTGCTGCTGCCACTGAGTAACCGCTCTTGCTGCTTACTACAGACTTGCTCGGCTGCCAGGTTGCCCCCGACGGGCAGCGAGACGCTGCTGGAGCTGGCAGGCCAGGGCGGGAGAGCATCGCTCCTGGGGGAGCAGCAATACCAAATTGGGGTTCTAGCCCTTTAAATCCAATCCAGTACTGCAAAAAAAGGGCGAGCGAGCAGGAGAGAGCCTTCAGACTCTTTTAATTAAAGCTTGTGTACCATATTCTGTCTTCACAAGTCACGGCAGTCACTCTCGCTTCTTCAGGACATCTCGGGGCTCGCCGGCAGCGCGGCATGGATGGGGGGAGCCGCTCACCTGGGACCGGCGGCAGTAGGTACGCGCGGAGGGATGGGGCTGCTTGCATGGCTTCTCCCCCTCTCCTCGCTGTCAGCTGGAAGCATCCCCCTTTTCTTTTTTTTCTCCCATGTCTTTTCATTTGCTGGAGAGAAAGTCTAATGCGTTGCTTCTGGCTGGCGGGGACGGTGGCAGGAGGGATCCTCCCGCAGCGCACCTTGGGGCGAGGGGCTCCCCGTCCTGCCACCGCCACTCTCTTCCCTCCCCTCTCCCTCCCTTTTCAATAACGAAGTGCATGAGCCGGAGTTGTGGGGTTTGTTTTCTTTTTTTTTTCTCACTCCTTAAATCAAAGAGCTGCCATTCAGCAGAAGATAAGTTGGGATGCCTGTTTCATAAATCACCGGAGAAGTTGGTCCCTGTCGCGCTCTCGCTGCTGATTGCCCCCGCCGGCTCCGCTCGCGGCTCCTCTCCCCTCTGCCTCCCCTTGTAAGTGCACCAGGTTAAGAGAGTTTTGCCATATCCTTTCATGCGCATTGCACTCTCAATGCAGAGCATTTCTTAAGAGCCTCACGGACCGAATCCCGGGGTTATTAGGAAAGACAGCGTCGCATTCACACTGGAGTCTCATCTCTTCAGCAGTATAACCCATAGCTGGGCTTATAAATTGCCCTTCAGTGGGAACATTGTGCACAGAGAACATTTAACTGCTAACTATCCCATTCACCGATCGATTTTTCTCTCCCCCTCTGCTCCTAACTGAGTGATCTCTTCATTTGTATTTCCACGCAACACGGCTATTTCTTTAAATTATGTATTGCCGTTCCTCCGTTGCCGGCTCGGGTTGGTGCGTGGTTAGGGTGCCCTGACCTTATCGAGAGCCTCGTTTCCTCTTTGCAGCCAGGTCCCAGGTGAGTGTGGGTCTCGAGGAGCCAGCTGCATGGATCCCCGGAGGGGACAGAGGCTCTGCCAGGAAAACATTTATCCTGGTGCCTATCTGAGATTAATAACACTTTTGACAAATAACAGACCTCCTCGAGGCTTGAAATAAGGTTGAAAAAGCAGCCACTCATCTCCTTGAGAAGTGCTAGGTGGTGGCCACTGCTCTCAGTAAATCAGGAGACAAGCTGTTTATGTATGGTATGTTGAGACGTTAGCACAGCAAAAAAAAACAACCACATCCTTCTCTTAATCCACCGGCAAAAACTCTGCCTCGGCGTCATTTCGCAGGGCAGTGGGCTTGCGTAGGGAGTAGTGTGAACTCAGCATGGCCCAAAGCAGACGGGGCTGTGGGGCTGCCCGACGGGGTCGGGGAGATGGGCTTGTTTCTCACCGACCGCGTTTGCCATAAGGGAGAGAGCGGTGGGACGGGGAACTTGCAAGTGAGCAAGGGAAGTGGAGCCGTGTATCGGTGTACGAGCAGCTGAGCAAGAGCACCTGGAGGTATCGGGTGTTTTGTGGGCAGAGAGACATTTCAACTCGAGCAGTCACAGGAATTAAACTCAGAGAGGAGGAGGCGCGGTGCCTGCAAGAAAAAGCAAAGATTCCAGGGCAGAGTGAAATCTGCAGCGCAGGCTCTGCGGTTAACTCATAGGGGTGCGGGACCGCAGAGGAAAAGGAACGTTGTGTACCCTGGGGTTTTCCTGGTTGGGGTTGCGTTCATCCGTGGCTCCCATCTCTTTGGTTGCGATTTAACCATTTGTGACTTTTGGTGACATTAGGAAGGAGCGTGGCCCTTGTCACCGAAACGTGGGATAATAGCTCCCTTGTTTCCAGCTCGCAGAGGGAAAGCAAATGACCTGGCAAGGAGACCTGAAAGGTCCTGAAAGTAAAAAAACCTGTTCCTGTGGTCCGAGCAGGGCTGCAGACAAACTGTTCTTGGGTGAAGCCCCTGAAACCTGTTTCCTCCACCCTGCGGAGCTGGAAAACCCCAAGTAAGATTTGAAACCCACCAACAAATACAAGTGGGGCGAGGAAGGATGAACAAAATGCACATCTCGGTTCAGCAAAGTGACTCAAGCCTCACAAGCATACAGAGGGTGGGGAGTAATTATTTATAGTGTCATCAGCAGAAATAATAGAATGAAATGAAGGGCTGAAAAGTTTTGCTGACTATGAGGGAAAGTGTCCTGGCACGGATTGATATTTCCCGGGCCCAGCCCTTTGCATCTCCAGTGCTACCAAGCGTGCAGCCCGGCAAAGCCTCACTGGGGCTGAACCCACCGAAAATGGATGGGCAGCGTCGAGAAGCTAAACCCATCCGAGGATGGAGTTTAAATGCCAGCTATGGCTTCCCCGCTGAGCCACCTCTCATGCCCAAGTCGGGATTTATCTCCTGGTGGATACCTGAACTTTGAGGGGAGCAGTGCCCTGCGGCAGGGGAGGGCTGGGTGGCCAGGTTTGGCTTTTCCATTCTAATTCTATGAACATTGAGATAAAAAAAAAGGGGGGGTGGAGCAATTTTCAAGATCAGCAGTTAGTGTAATTCAGTGCTTTGTCCTCCATAATTAAGCTCTGCGTTCTGTGTTTCAATAACACTCTTGAACCACGATGACAAAAGGAATTAGAGGGATTGGCAGGCAGACGCAGGCAGAGAATCGCTCACCTGGCATTACGCAAATTAAAGGTGACCTGCATAAGGTTTTCTTTTCTAAATTGAGAAAAGTGAGTTGGACTCCTCTTTGTGACTTTGTGGTGGTGAAAAGGCCTCTTTTTTCCTTTTTTTATTTTTCCTTTTCTTCACTTATGAATGATGAGCAGTATCAAGCTTGTCTCTCCCCACCTGTGCAGATGTCTTGGAGTGCTGATGTGGCCACTGAGGTTGTTGCGGGTGGCAAGGGTGAATTTGAACCCCGATCGAGCAGCCAGCCCTCAGCAAGTCTGGCAGACAGTCAACCAACATCCTGCAGAAATTATCCTTGCAACAAGTTTTCTGTAATCCCGGAACTGTTTCCTTCCCCCCAGGCTACTTGGTAACGAGAGACCAGTCCCCAAATGGGCACAAAGGTCAGAGCTTCAGAAAAGTCCCCGAAGGCAATTTGCTCCATCTTGCCCTGCTTGTCAGTCTCCAACCACCCGCGATTTTCCTAGTACAAACAAGACCTGAATTTCTGAAGAACAAGCAGAAAAATAATTCTTTTTTTTTTTTTTTATTGTAGGTAATAACCTTTCCCACTTCCTTTACTCCGTATACTGGAAAGAGCACAAACACAAAAGGCATAGCTCTCATTTTTGATTTTTCTTCACCAGCCACCTTTAAACAAAAGAAAAATAGCAGGGTATCTGGAGCAGGAAGGGACCAAAACGGATCTGACTGAGATAAAACCTAAATTTACTCTTTCTAGCTGTTCGAGTCTAATATATTCTATTCAGAGCAAGGGACGTATGTCAACCTCATTCTACATCTCTGGCAGGGTATTACAGTTTGAATTAGAATGATAAATTAAAAACAGTCATAAAATTCTACAGAGGTCTTAAATCGTAAAAATGTATCATATGAATGAAATTGCACAGTTATTAAGGGAAATGTTGGAGAGATAAACATTAGCGTGGCACGTCAGCCTAGAAGGACGTGAGCAGTCACGTCCAGGGCGCTCGGTATGATCCAGATGTGGATCACGCTGATCATCTGATCATCTTTGCTGATCATCTGGCCGGTTTAGCTGGGTTCAGGTAGCCTTTCAGAGCAGGCTAATCCACCATCTGCTGCGGCATTTTCTTCTTTGATTTTTTATCTCCCCCC
>VZSZ01001047.1:113494-127786 GCA_013398815.1 Ibidorhyncha struthersii
TCCTTCAGGATACGTTTTTCCCCTTTGAACATAAGCTACTTTCAGTGTATTATTTAAAACCTACATTTTAATGGAAGGAGGTAAGAGGCTGCACAGACAATGTAAACCTTGTTTTCCATGACCACCCAGAGACCGCCAAAAAATCAATTGTCTGCTAGAGGCTGATCTTTAAATAAAGTTAAGCCAAATTGTATCAGAAGCCCTGGGGATCCTTGAAAGCAGGTTTTCAAGAAAGTCATGTACGGATGTTGCTGAGTTTGATATAGGTTTCACCCTTTAAATCCCTTTCTGCTGCGACCCAGTCTGCTCAGGGACTGAATTACTCTGAGTTACTTCTGGCTCTAGCCAAAGCATCGACTCCCGTTTGAGAAGTGCCCAAGCGCTTTGGGAGCCTGAGGCACTGTTTCAGAGTGGATTAATAAGCCCTTAGGAGCTGCAGATGCTTTACTGGAAGCTGGTGGGATGCCCCCGGGTGATTTTGCAAAGGTTTCTCTTGGAGGCTCTACTGCAAGAGTAAAGATGGGAATGATCTGGTAGACACAGACCTGTAAATGAAACAGGAATCTATTCAAAATGTATTTTTCTTTTTACTCCCTCATAAATACGCTGTGACAAAACAGCCTATAAAGCTGGGAAAGGATTAACTTGAGAAGAGTAAAGGTCTCCCAGGGTTTAAGAACCAGAAAGCTGCTGTGCTACAGGACAGGCATTCTCATGGAGGAGATGCTGAGCCTGGCTGCCCCATGGGTGTTCGCCGTTCATAACGATGTGCGACACCGCTGACACCACAGGACCATCCCGGATCTGCAGCCATGCCCGGGAGGAGAAAGCAGGAGCGTGTTGGCACAGGGAGGGATTGGTAGCCGGCTGGTGGCTCCTGGGAAGGACAGAAGTTCTCCTGTGACCAACAGGCTGGTGGTGGAGATCATGATGTTACAACACGTGAGCATTACACATGTCAATGTGCTGTAACGTGTGAGTTGTGACGGTGCCAAGAAGCTTCTGTTAGGGTGGCATTGCCCCTTGGCATTACACACGCAGTCCATGCAAAACTGTTATTTCTAGAAGTTCCTTTCAATGAGGTTGGATGCAAACACCCATATCCTGGAACAAAATCTGCAGATCCGAGATCTGTTTTAATGCTAATAACACCAGTAGGATTCTGGAACAGGCTGCCCAGAGAGGTTGTGGAGTCTCCCACNGGGTTGGACTGGATGATCTCCAGAGGTCCCTTCCAACCCCGACTATTCTGTGATTCTGTGATTCTGTAATCCTAACCGACACTGGCCTCAGAGAAATATCCAGAGAAAAACCTGACGGGGCAGGACCCCGCGCAGCTGGGGGGACACAGGCTCCATCCTCAGCACAGCACCCTGGGCTGTGGTGGGACAGCTGGGGTGAAAGACACAGCCAGGAAACCCACCACTCCCACCCAATGGAGCCCAGCCCCATGGCCATTTGCTTTCTGAGTTTCTGGTGACCAGGCGGAGTGGGAAAGAAGATTCAGGCATTTTATATACTCCTCACCCACAAAAAGCAAGCCTCGTGGAAAGTACGTTGATTCTTTTCTCCACCAGACTGGACCATGGGGCGAAGATGCAGTTTTGTCCTGTGACCTGCTGATTGAAGAAACAAAATCATACAGTGCTGTCATTGGGAAGTTTGATAAATATTTTATTCCCTCCTGAAATATCATTTATGAGAGATACGAGCTCTCTCCGGGGTACAAGAAGAAGATGGATCTGTGGAAAATACTGTCACTGCTCTTTACAATCTAGCCAAACTCTGCGACTTCAACGAGAGGTTTTATGATGAAGTGATACGGGCTTATATCGTTTGTGGCATAAAAGACAAGAGGGGCTCCACCTTGGGTCTCATTTAACGCTTGAGAAAACAATTACAGTTCTAGACAGGCTGAGAGCAGCCAGAGGCATCAAGAAACCTTGAACGGTCTTGCTGACCCCTTTGGTGACACTGACTCTACTTTTGCGCCATGTCAGCTATTAAAAACCCAGGAGACATAGTTCTGGGTCAGAGATTGATGTCCCAAACTGCCCAAGGGTGGTCCAGGGTCAGCTGCGAATTGTCCAAGCCGCTGGTGTGGACAAGCCTTGGCAATCATATTATGAGTGTCCAGATGAGAATGTCCCTTGCAGGATGGCATGAGAGCAGCCGCTATGTGTCCATGCATCTCCATGAACAAGATGGCACAGGCGTGCATGGGACCCTGGGAGCAGACGTGGGGCTGCAGATCCTGGTCTCCATGTGCTTCAGTCTGCTGTCACGTTGGCATAGGACACATGCTCAACTTCTTGAGTGCTGGTACACCTCTGGCTTGGCCTGGCTGACACGAGGAACACTTGAATCTCCAAAAGCCACATTTGATTTCTTTTGATTGATGGTTTGGCTTTCTAGGAGAGGGAAGCAGATAATGTAGTGCTTCATGGGCACTGCTGTCAGAAGGTACAGGAATGGAAGGAGAGGGGAATGCTGGGAGGTTGCTCTGAGCTTTTCCAAAATACTTAGTTTTGAATTGAAATCGAACCCCATATTTCAGACAAGAGATCTTTCCAGTGGGCCTTTTGTAAAGGAACCCAACATTGTCTATGGCCCTATCTTTGCCATATGGACTATCCCATTCATGTGGTCTCACGTGCTGCTAGAGAAAAAACTAGAAGAAAATAGGGTTCGTTTATAAAAACAATGGCAGGGCATGTGAGAGGAAGCTGTGAAGAAAGTATAAAGCTGGAGGCACATGCTGGTATTCCCCTGGTCCTGAGATATCTCCCCCAGAAAGGGTGGAAAACAGAGTGCTGTGGTATAAACCACAATTTACAGCACAACAGGCTCTTGGTCTAACAGTAGGACACCAGGACTTCTTCTGGGACCTGGAGAAACCAGTCTGCCATGGTGTCCCTCTTCCCCTGCCTACCACCTCCTCCAGCCACTACCACCGTAGGAAGCCATGGTGTGCAGAAGCTGTGGCTGCAGCAGGTTGGGAGCAACCAGGGCTTGGTGAGGACAGCTGGTGGGACAAGGGCGTTCTCCAGATCCTCAAGACGGTCAGCTATTTCTGGGGCCTGCCAGGGGGGCCTGGTTGGATCGGGAATATGAATCAATAAGGGCGATGCTATCAAGGTACGTGACAAGCCATCCTTGCTGTGCAGTATCTTGAAGGCAAGCCCATGAAAGACCCTGACAGAAAAGATATTTATTATATTTTGTGTGCCTAAGTCAGATTCACTGTAGAGGATTTTAAAGAACAGATTAGCTGAGTTTAATAGTGTGAATTATGAAAAGAACCTTCTCTGTGCAAAGCCTAGGGTCACATTTGATGATTCACTAGGCTTTTTCTTGACCATTAGTTGAACACTTTATGTCAAAAATGTGATCCACATAAAATTGCTGCAGTGTGATGGAGAATGTCTTCCAGTTCTCAGTGTCCAGCAGCTACAGGAGGAAACATATTCTTCTCTGTCAGCAGAAAAAAAGCCACACAGACTCAGGGCAATGGCATGGGAGCTCCACACCTTGCCACAGCCTCTATAAATAGTGAGGACAAATTCCCCTCTCACCTAATATCCTGGAGGAGGGCAAGTGCAGCGTATCCCTTCTCTTACAACTTCCCAATTTCTCTCAATTGCTCATGGAAACTTCCTGAGCTGAAGGCTGTGTCTGTCTCTTTTTCAGTGCATTCTTTTATTCCTCCTTGAACCTATTTCTGCTTTTGAGCACCATGATGTCTTCCAGGAAAAATTCTACAACATAATTGTGCGCTACTTGCAAAAGTACTTCCTTCGGCATTTTTTGTTTTTTAAATCCTTTCTTGGTAATTTCATTGGCTACCTCTTAGGTCTGGTGCTGCAAGAAACAGCAAGCATTTGTTCTCTTTCTGTGGGATGTTGAGGGTATGATAAAACTCAAATTTAATATGTGTCTCCTACATCCCTTTCAACCACCTCTTCACCAGACTGAAGAGTGCTAGTGTGTTAGTCTCTTTTCATGCAGAAGCCATGCTCTGTCCATGCTCACTTCCTTCCTCTCACCCTTCCTCATTCTGTTATCTCCTCTCTCAAATGCACTGAGCAGAAATTTATTCATCATGAAGGCGCACAATGGATTCAGACAGCAGCGTAGTTTCAATTTTGGTCTCTGTTTCTTTGCCAGAAATTTCTCACATTACGTTTAGCCATAGCTCTGCTGAACTTGGGGTGGATGTTTTCAAAGAACTGTCCATGTTCCTCCCAGTAACTCTTTCCTGAATGGTAATGGCCGGTTCAGAGCTCACCGTTTGGCAGGCAGACTGCAGGCTATTTTTCTCACATGCATTATTTTGCACTGATTGGCACTGAAATTCAGCTCTTACTTTATTCTCCAGACATTGGGTTTTGTGAAATTTATTTTGCAACTGTTACAACCAATTCTGGTTTTGATTAGCCTGATTAATTGTGTATCATTAATAAATGTTGTCGTCTCACTCCTCACACACCTCCAGTCCCTGGATAATTTCTTAATAAATGAATGGATCTATTTTACAGGTCTCTCTGGGATTGCAATAGGAAGTTGCTTTCATTACAAAAACAGATTGTTTATCTTCGTTTCCTGCCTTCTTTTCCCATCTCCTTCATAATGAAAAACAATGCAAACAATTCACTTAACCTTTCTGCTATGACCTGTCTCTCCTGAGTATGCTTTTTATTTGGTGATCATCTATCAGCCACATCACCTCCCTGGCAAACTTCCTTCCCCTGGTGTTTCTGAAGAGGTTTTATTGTTACCTCTTATGTCTCTAGCAAGTTGCTGTTCAAAACCCTTTTTGCCTGCCATATTGTTCTTCTCCACGCAATTTGTCATGTTCAGGGGTCTGTTTCCTCCTTGAGCATGACTTGTGCTTTTTGAGAAATGCCTTTTAACTCTTCTACTCTGCCCTGTAGCTGCACAAACTTTTTTCCTTTTAACTTTGTTGGGTTTGGCAGTGTGTGATTATTCTCGGCTTGCAATAGAGAGTTTTAAACCAGTTATATTACTCTTTTAACTTCTCCCTTTTTTGTTTCTTTTCAGGCAGCTTCTTAATTTTTAATATACTTTTTATATAACGTACGTATATATACACACACTATATAGATAGTATAGTGTGTGTGTATATATAACATGTACACATATTTAAGGTCATATGAGCAATGCTTAAATCTTGAATAGGTTGTGGGCACCCCAGAACCAAACTGAGAGTTGTTTTTCTGCTTCTAGAGTCAATAATTTTAGCTCCGATAGTTTTTTCATTATGTCCAAACAATGTTGTAGAGGTCATGTCTCAAACATGTCGCTAAACAGGGCCTACCCAGCGCCTGTCCTGGCATCGCAGAGCCCCACCAGTCAGCTTCTTTCCAGCAGGACCTGCGTGGCAGCTGGATTGAAGCCTCCACCCAGCTGGGTATCCCCATGCTTTGGGGACTTCCAGCAGTGGCAAAAATGTTGAAGGCAACTGCTTGGAACTGTGCTCTATGCCCCTGCCTGCTTTGGATGGTGCTGATAAATCACCAAGTGTAGCTGGTTTCCACTTCTCAAAACGCAGAGATGGCAGCTGGAGATTGCCTGTAGAGCCTCTGCATCCACTGGATTCCAGCAGAAGATGGGGCCACTGGGGGGGGAACCTGGATTCCAGCCCTTTGCAGCACCCCCGTGTAGCATTTTGACCCAAGGCAAGCCCTATTATTTTCATAGAATCACAGAATGGTTTAGGTTGGAAGGGACCTTGAAGGTCATCCAGTCCCACCCCCATGCCCTGGGCAGGGACACCTCCCCCCAGCCCAGGTTGCTCCAAGCCTCATCCAACCTGGCCTTGGACACCTCCAGGGATGGGGCAGCCACAGCTTCTCGGGGCAACCTGCGCCAGGGGCTCACCACCCGCACAGGAAAGAATTTCTTCCTGATATCTCATCTAAATCTAAATTTTCCTACTTGTCTAAGCCACATCTCCAGAAAGCAGTAAAACTATTTAGAGGTAGAATCCACCATATTGAATGAAGTCATAGTATTAACATCAACACTTCTATGGACAATTAAAAAACTCTTTCATTTTGAAGACACTGCTGCATCACTGTGGCAATGGTCATATTAGAGACGGCAGGACTATTCAAGCGGGCCTAAATTAAGTACTAATTGAAATGTTTGAAGGAAAATGAGTATGGTTGTTGGGGTCAGCCTTAAATATTAAAATTATGATAAAAATTGTAGTGCTGTGCAAGTGGTGACTGGGTTTTATTTCAAAGTAAGTGAGTAGAACAGGAGAGAGAGGGAGAGAACACACAAGAGCACAGTTAATAAGATGTATAATCAAAAGAAAACTTTTGCATGGTGATATTATGTGAGGCAAGACTTCAGAGCTTAAAAACAGAACATGTTTTGTTTACCAAAAAAACAAGAATGTTTGAAAGCACATTTGACTACAATATACATCCTATGCTTTATGGAGTATTTATTTAACATATGTAGGCTGGGGAAATGAAGCGCCTTTTGATAAGTAGTGTCTCAAAGTGCTGCTGAAAAACAACATAAGCACAGAAAAAGTTGTTTTACAGAACTCGAGAGCTGCTAGCAAAGTCCTGATTTTTAAAAAAAAAAAAAAGTAACTTCAAGTGAAGTAACTTAAATCAATGGCACATGAGCAAAGGCTGGGGTTAAGCAAGTGCATTGGTGTTTTTGTAAATCCTCACATTTGCTTTCTTGAGCCAGGGCAAAGCTGTATGCATGGATCTAACAGACCAGGACAGTTCTTCCTGCTTTCCAGCTGATTTCAGCAGGAACACCAGTTGCTTTGTGCTGTAAGGTGCACCAGCTTACTCTCATCATGGCATAGAGTGACTTTCAGAGGAGGACTGTTTAAGATGCTGGGACAGGTGACCAAGTTTTTGGTATTCAACGTCTGAATCCTGGTCCCACCATGTTCCTGAATAGCCTTAACACTATAAGAGCCTTGAGGGCACTAACTGCCCTAAGCAGCCTCACCTGTGCCAGTGAGGGTCCTGCCTGCACTAGGGCCACCTGACTCCTGGTGCTGTTTTTCCCACCATGGAGGAGATCTATCTCTGCCACTCCCTGAAAAACCTGTTCTTGACCGGATATTTCATCTCTGAATCTCTCCTGCTGAGTAGGTGCCAGCATAAGTAGTAGTGGTGTGGGTCGGGGTTGAGTTTGGCTTTGTAGCCTGCGTAACTGGGAACTGATGCTATGGAGGTCGGGAGTAGGATGGGAAAATGTGTTTGGAGCGGTCTTCTTAGCTGGATGGATGAGTGTGTCTGTGTGCTCGAATAATGACAGCACCATCCAATTAAGCCTGGACATTTCTTACATATCAGGGTCTTGATATGTGCAATCCTTGGTTGACAGAGACTGTGGCTCTGAGTTTGAAATAACTATTTGCTGTTTTACATTTATTTCACTGGCCTTCCAGCCGAGCCACCCTTATAAATATCTACTGAAGCTTAGCTTAGATCCAGCCATGCCAGATTTTGACCTAAGTTCTGTTTCTTTTTGGTCCCCTCGCTGTTGCCTGCCCTCCTGGTTGAGTATTTGAGGACAGGAGCCACTTTCTCTGCACGAGGCGATTCCACCTTTGCAGCAGAAGCATCTCTGGCGAATTAACTGCAGCACACAGCAATTATGTTAAGGAAGTTGGGTGAAAGGGAGCAGTAATAATTTGCAAGTCCTGCCAACAAAATCCCTTTCATTTTTGTTGTTGTGTTTTTTTCCCTCTCCATACCTTGGCAAGACTCTTTCCTGTTTTTCTTTCATTGCATGGCAAATGCACAATAAGAACAGGAGGTCATTTACTCCAAATCCTCGATTTATAATTTTTCTGACGTTGCCAGTTGCTTTTTCTAAAGACTGTGAACAATGTGCATAGTCCTTGTTGGGTAACAGTCATAATTAGAAGCTTTTTAAATTTCCAAGAGATTTCAGTACTCAGTGCACTACTCCCCTAATATCCTGTGGCTCCGTATTTATGCTAAAAACTGAGTTGCATTCAATTGACCCCAGATCTGGTGCCCTGCAGGTTTGGAAAATAGTATATGAAGGCAAAAATGGAACAGCTGGAATGAAAGACCCCATGCAAGAATCCCACCACATCTGAATTTATAGGCAAATAATATTTTTGTCAAAGTCCTTCCAGAAAAGCTTACAGGATCAGCCCAGGTACAGAGAAAGGACTAAGAAATAATTGTTGCAGATCCATGTGGTCTGATAAGCATGGCCTGGTGGACAAGAAAAATATGAAGTGCTGCCTATGAAAGTAAAAATGAGTGAACTTTCAGCCAGGTGCGGATGAAAAAGGCAGCTACAGGGAGGAAAAAAGAAAATTCCAGTCATATTATGATGAAGCTGACAGTGTCTTTTCCTCTGCCAGAATGGTACCTTCTGGTTTTGGTTTGAAAGCATAGTTTTGGATCACCTGAAGCAGTTTTTTAATTTGGTGAATTCATACTTAGAGGAATGGTTTACTTAATTTTTTTTTTTTTTTTTTTCAGCACCAGCAGCAGATCATTTTAATTTGCATGGGAAGTTCTCCAGGGGGTGGAGTGGAGAGCTGAGTAACCCACATCTCTGGGCTGGGAGCAAACAAGCCAGCAAGGTTTTCTGGAAATGCCTGAATTGGCCACAAACCCAACCCTGCTTCAGGCTGCAGTGTGGGTCCTATCTACGGCCCCCTTCCCCCAGGTCTCCTGGGGCATGGTATGTGTCTTGTGGTTCTTGACCACATGAAGACTGTGATTTGCAGTCTCTAGGGTCAGGGAAGCACACCAGTCTTTGATCCAGCAGTGAGTCAGAAGGTGGGATGTGTTGGCTGAAGGCATCTCTCTACTCAGTTTGAAAGAAGGTCTTGAGCCAGGGACATCTGCCTCCTAGTGGAGTTGCCTCCAAGCTTGTATCATGTCTTTGGGTGGATTTCCCTTAAGTTCTCCTGCTGCTGCTTTGCACTGTATAAATAATTGGGTATTCACTGGACATAAAGAAATAACAACCTGCTGTCTGGATTTTTTCCTGGTAGGATAAGATGTATCAGCTCTACTCTGTCCTAGTGAGTTTTTAAGTAATTCTTATAACGAGCTAGACCAGCCCCTCATTTCTGATAGCCTGATATTTAGGCCAGGCACTTTGCTGTTCCACATCTGGCCAGCTGTGCTCTCAGGCATGGGCCACCTGCCTCTCACTTGAGTGTCTGAGACCAGTGGAGCTCAAAGCTGAACAGAGAGCATCACAGCCACCTCCTCCCTGCAGCCACCAGTGGTGTCTGGTGAACTTAGCCTTTCTTGTCAAATGTTCTTGGCCTTTATTAAGTGCCAGAAAACAAAGTGTTTTGCATTAGTCATCATCTTTTGTCAGACTTGCTTTTTCTTCATTGGCTTAAAGCCACACATGAATTTGGGACTGGATCAAGCTGAACTTCAGGTTCTGCTTGCGAAGATCAAGAGAATGAGAAGATTATTTGCATGACCTTACATTGTCATTGATGCTTAGATGGGCTGGAAATGGCAAGGGCTGGGGGGCTCTGCCTTTGCCGTTTCCTGATACGACATACGAGCTGCAGGCTGGGCGTTTCAGGAACAGCCGTGTACACAGGTGTTTGCCTCAGCCATAGCCTCACCAATACCAAGGCTACCGCCCATCCTGAGTCCCACCTGAAAATATCATCAGAGAGCGTGTAAGGCAGTTATTACTGAGTGGAGAGGTATGCCCATGGTGGCGTACTTCCGTCCCCACCAGGAACAGAGCAGCCCAAGTTAGAAACAACCTTCTCACTACTCCAGGTGCCAAGGGCGTTTCTTCAGCCTGTTCCCCAACTTAGAGGGCAACATATGCATTAAGAAAAAGATCCTTACGTCAAAGTTCCTATAAGCCGTGTTAGTTGTCTTGGACGTTACTGAGCACCTTATGAATGAAAGTGCTTTGTGTATGAAGGGGACAATGATGCACGATCTCCATCCCCTCCTGTCTGCATTCTTCCAGCCCACTCTCATATCTGTGATCCTCTCCCCTCTCCTCTGCCTCCACTGGAAAGAAAAATGAGATGTGAGAGGAAAAAAGTGTTGAGGAAAATCTGTAGATCCAGATGTCTCAGCATCAGAGGTGCAGTCCAAGCTGTGTCCTTTATGGCTTGTAATGAGGAGCATTGGCGCGATGGAAAGCCCTGACCCCCAGCCAGTCATTGTACCTGCTCTCAACTACTTCTCTGAGAGGTGAAGTCTGGAGCAGATGCTGATTTTCATTTTAAGTCTTGGGGTTTGAGCTATTAATAAGCCTGGAAAATAACCACATGTTCTCTGAATTATGTAACAGATGTTAAATTCCCCAAGATGAAGAGGTGTCAGCCTGATGGAAGAAGTGATGTGAGGACCTTTCTTTTTCCTTTGAGCTGGATTTCTCCTCTTATTAGAAAAAATGGTTATCTGCCGGTGGAGTTAAAAAGAAAATGTCTCACCCCACCAGTTTTGGCCCAACCCCACTCTTTCCCCCCCCTCTTTGCTTTGCACCCGTGTTTATACATTTCTTGCTGCTCTCCGGCATCAGATTTTTGAAGACAAGTGCCATCCAGAATGAAGTTCCATTGAAAGAATGTGTTGTGATGAAGAGCTGTTGAATGAGTCACTGCGCTTGTGCTGGCAAAGCGGGCTGTGGAGCGGGCCAGATCCTTACGCTTGGCACGAGAGAGCGAGAAGCGAAAGAGGAGAGTAAACTTAGGGCCAGGAGCACTGCAGTGCTTGGCCAGCCAAGGAGGCCGGGTTGCAAACGCTTTCTCACTTAACCATTTCAGTTCGGCAGCTGCCACCAAGGCGGAGACGTGTTCACAGCCTCATTGGGGTAGAGGGAGATGGGCTGAAGGTAAATACGGAGGAGGTGCCCTGTCTCAGGGGATTAAACAAGGATTTCATTCTGTTTTCTTTTTGACAACCTTTTTTTTTTTTTTTTTTTTTAAGGTTGTCTTCTTCTTGACCCTTCTCTGTCCCAGAGTGAGCACTCGTGGCTCCATGTGGGGAAAGGTCCTCAGCAGCTCAGGATGGTTCTTTTCCTAGGATCCCTGTCTTATGCTTCTTGGTACTTTGCTTAAAGATGGAGGGAAGCTGTCATAGGCTGTGTGTAACACAGCTGAGCAGTCCCTTGGGAGAGACATTTATAAATGTGGATTGAAGACACTGGGCCCCAGGGGTACCACATTTTCTGTGGGTGTAGATACACAGCGAGACTAATAAATCAGCCTCCGCGCTAATAGAGATGCCTGCACTCTTCACTGTGACCCTGCTGGCTGCTCTCTCCAAGGGGTGACTTTGCTCAGGCATTTATTTCTGAGATCGGCTTTAGCATCTCCCGTTACACACCCGCTGGCATGACAACTGCAAGCGTTTGTTCCAACACAACGTGCCCCCTCCTCTTGGGGATGCTTCTGGGGAAACGCAGCTCAAATCAGAACAGGCTCACGGAGGAATGTCCTGATGGAGGTGTGAGCTGTGTTCTACCACCACCATTAATGCGACTGTAGAGAGTGGCCCTCCTGGATTCCTCCCACTTTTTTTCGTGTCTTGTACCAAGGAGTGGAAGAAATTGTGAAAAGTGAGTTCCTGCTATGTGTGAAATTCAGCAGGACCGTGAATGAAACGGGGATATCCCAAGTACCGGGGTCTAATCTGGACAGCAGACTACCTGGCACAAGCCCGTGTCCCCCACGCCAAGAATCCTACCAGAATTGATTGTCAGCCATTTTAAGGAGGTAAAAAAGAAGACGTGGAAACCAGAGAACCAGATTTTTGAATAGTTTCACCATTTCCCCACAGTTCCCCTTAGCTTGTCCTTCAGGAGCAGTTGACAGTCTTGCGCTCTGTGTTATTCACTGCTCTGTACTGATTAATGGGCTTCTAATGCCATTACTTATTTCATTATCCAATCAATCTGGAAGATCAGCCGTTATCTAGAAAAAAAAAAAAAGACAATTTCTTTCTGGCATTAAGTGGTTGGCTAGCAGGGTAAAGTGCAAGGTTCACATTTAAGAATAAGAGCAAGACATTATTAGCAAGAAAATTTGCAGTGAAAGCCATCTGTAAATTTGCATTATCCAGACAAAGAGTAGAGTCCGGCTGTCAGGGGAGGTGTTGCAAAACACAGAGATAAGTGAGGGATTCCAAAAAACCATAAGGACCATATCAAGAGCCCAAGTGGAGCCTCAGAGTTGGTAATAACAGTGGTAGTAGTAATAATAATAATGATAATAGTACCCCTTGGAGGTCTGGTCCCGGGTCAGGCCTCAAGTGCATGAGATGCTGTGCAATTGCAGACAAAATGGCAACTAAGTTATTGCTTCCAAGGTCTTAAAAAAACCCGTAGAAAGAGAGCGAGGCCAAATGGATAGTGACAGATGGGCAGAGGAGAAGAGAGAGGTAACGGCAGCTGGCACGAGGAGGGTACATCTCAAGGCACCAGCAGGCTCACGACTGTTATGGAGGTGGTTTCAGGAAGGATAACAAGGTGCATACGTGGATCATTTGGGGGGACTGGGCCAGCACAGGGGAAAGGAATAAAGTGCTCCTTCAAAGTGTAACGAGAGCCTGATAGTGGCTGACATTGCTGGATGGTTGAAGGCATGGGTTGATGTCCCAACAGGAACTGGAGATGGTGGGTCAACCAGCTTGTACCTACAAGCCGTGAAGGGTCCTGGCAGTGGAGGCACTGGCTTGTCTTGGATGCAGAAGAGAAGGGGGAACTGTGAAGAGGCATGTCCAAGGTGGTGGGGAAGGAGCTTTGCAGATGTCTTTTGAATGGCAGTGCTATAGCAGGTGGCGTGTGGTGATGGAGAGGATCTTAGTGACATGATGTTGAAGATGTTGGTCAGAGTTTGAAGTCTTGCGTGTCTCAGCTAGGGAGGAGATGCTCTCTGAAAGGGATACCCTGCCTGGGGTCTCGGAGTACCCATCCCAGGTGGGTGCCCTGCAGACGTACCTGCGAGACTCTTGGCAAGTGCATGGAAGAGCCAGGGCTGCCCCAGCTCCTCCTCTTGCACCCACACCCCCGTAACACAGAAGCGCCGGCTGGAGCCAGCTCACTCCTAGGACCAGCCGCAATGTCTCCAGGGGACGGAGGTGGGCACACACTTGACTGCGTGCAGGGACCCTGTGCTGATGTTCTCCAGGCTGGCCGCTGGTGGGAGCGGACACGGAGCATGGCTCACTGCATCATGTGTTTATGCTCAGAAGCGCTGTGCCGGCATCTGCCCAGCGCTTCCGAGGAGACGCCTGCAGACGCTGCAGGTCTGCTCTCTCACAACTACCGGGCTGCAGCTGAGCCAGCCCTGGATGGTTCGTTTGATCTGTGCCAACTCGGCATTGCAAAACATATGAGCAAATCGCTGTTGCCCCCTGGAAGGAGCAGGGCTGTGTCCCAGAGCACACTATTCCCATGGCATTTAACATTCTCTGCAAAACCAGCTTTTATTTAGAACTGAACATCTGTTCCAGATGTGGTTATTCACTGCCTGCGTTGCTGCGCTCCTGCCATTGTTGTCCTGCTACACAGTGAAAGGCTGGCATGAATTATTGAAAGATCGAGTTTAAATAAATGATAAACTGGTACTGTGCGTGCAGTTAAGTTTCTGTCCATTCCTTACAGAGTCACACTGCCGGCTTTGATGTCCCCATGATGAGTTCGCGCATTGCCCAGAACCTGCCGTCTCATCTGCCTGATGGGGCTGATCGAAGAGCGTGGAGAGGGGCAGCCCAAGCATGAAGGTGGCCGAGGGGACGAGTCTCCTGGGGAGAAGGAGGAGCCGCAGCAGAGGAGCAGGCAACCAGAGTTTCCCTCCTGGCAAGTGTCTTGCTCATCTCAAACCGTTCCTCGCGAGGGGTGAGCTGGCATCAGGGGGTGTCGCTTGCTGAGGGCAATTGGTGCACTGGGAGGATGGGGTGGGAGGGATGCGGACAGGAACCCGAGGGGTGGGCAGCGGGGACAGCGCTGGGGACCGGCAGCGGGTGCGTGCGTTGGGCATCTGACAGTGTAAAGGATCCTTAGTTAAAATCCCAGGGTAAAAATCTCATCCCAGGGAAACATCTTGTGGGGCTGTGCTGAGAGCAAATGCACCCAGACCATCTACGCGCACATGATGTGAGGGCAAGGGGCACTCTGGGTTTGAGCCCACCGTGGGCCTAAAGCAGCCAAACAGCCCTTTTTCTGTTGGCTCTCAGCTGGGAAGTTCAAATGGATTTTTGGAAGCCTGGTAGTCTTAGAAATTGATTTTTTTTTTTTTTTTTTTTT
>VZSZ01001047.1:135524-162943 GCA_013398815.1 Ibidorhyncha struthersii
TCGTTCACGGGTGGGGTTTTTCTTTTTTTCCACCCCCTTCTTTGGCCGTCTGCGGTCGTGGGCGCGCACACGCGTGTTGGTGGAGAGGGGCACGCAAGTTGCCATGGAGCGGCGTAAACATCACTTTGGCTGCCTTTTGCTTAATTTTTGGGCCCTCTCCTCGTTCATGCCGCCGATGATGTAATAAGCACTCGGTATCTATGCGGTGTCCTGCTCTTGTGGAGTTAGATAAGAAGGAAGATCCCAGAGCAGAGGGAGCGTCCGCCATCTGTTTGAATAGACGGGTCTTAATGAATCTGTCAAAATCAACAACTGTCCGCGACGGAGGAGAATTTGGCCCCAAACACCTACTGATGCCGCTGTCGGCAACTGAAAGACTCCCAAAGAGAGTCCTGCCTGTCGCCCAGGTGCCTGCTAATAGCTTTAATGTATTCAGCCCAGCCTCGTTTTATTTCAGAGATAATTTCAGTCACCAGCTTTAATACATGATTTGCAGTGATTGCCTCCTGATTTCCCCACTTGAACAGCCAAAGGAACACGTTAAGGAAGGCTGAGCCGCCGTGCTTTGCTGGTGTTCTGAGTGTGAGCCGCTTCTCCTGTTACTCACCGGCAGCTCAGACCTTTTCCACCCACCAAGTTTTTACTGTTTTCCACGTAGCACCTGCATCCCCCTTAGTACCCGCCGCGCCGTGTCGCGCTCATTCGCTGGGCGCCTGGCGAGCTCGTCTCGGCGGCTCTCCGGGGGGGGGGTTTGGAGTGTGTCGAAAGTCGTCGGGATACAGACGGGGACCGTCGGGGAATGATAGCGGGACAAGATCAGGCGTGGGAGCGGCTCACTGAGGTCTGGCCGGGCTGTGGTCACCCGTAAACTCCGCCGGAGGAGGGGTGCGTGATCCCATTTCACTCGATGTGCTCGCTGGACTACCAGAGGATCTCCTCCTTGCCTGGGAAATCAAATTTCCCCGTTGTTCAGCTGTAAAACAGCTGCCCGAGGCCGTGATTGGCAAAGGACTGGATCACCCAGGTTGCTTACATCACGTAGGCAGCTGCCACCGAAATGACACACTTGATTGAAGGCCAAAAGAACCATATACGTAACTGCCTGTGATTAAGCTCCATATGATGCCTCAGAGCAAGTAAAAACCCCTCCTTCATCTCATCTTGTTTGTAACGAGACAACAAGCAGGGATATCATTTGGGTCATGTTGTGGCTTTTGGGGGATTTTTTGGATTTTTTGATTTGGGTTTTTGGTTTGGGTTTTTCTGTTTTTTGGGTTGTTTGTTTTTTTTTTTATTTTTTTATTTTTTGCTTCTGGCTGTAAACTTCCATGACCTACACCAATCCGCCGCTGCACCCTTGCGCGATGCCCCATGAGAGCCTGGTGCTGTAGGTGTGCTGGTAGCCGGGAATACAAATTTTACCAGGTAAGAGCTCCCACTGCCATTTTTATTTTTTTTTGCACAAGGAATATTCCAGCTGGCGTATTTTGGGGAGGGAGAGGGTCTTTGCACGTGTCCTTTCCCCACTGGCATGCATGTCGGGTGGTGCGACTTTATTTCTGGGAAGGGTTTGATAGGGGAGGCTTCGTCTTTCCAGTTTTGGAGTCTTTGTGAACGCTGAACTGTTTCCTCGGAGTATGCACTGTACCTGTAGATAAATGCTCTCTGCACTGCACCTGTAGATAAATACCCTTCCCCTGGCTCCGGCAAGGCAGTTTGCGTATCTCTGGGCTGAATCCCCAGCGGGAGGAGAGGGAAGGGGAGGGTGGGGGATCCGGGCCAAATCCTGCACCGGGTGAAACTTCCAGGTAGGGTAAGGACCGCAGGGGTCTCCCTGGGGAGGGCTCCGTCCTGCAGGAGCTGCCTTCTGCTCCTGCGCTCTTTGGCAGCATGTAGACCTCGCCTGGTTCTCACAACACCTTCCCTGAACTTTTCAGTGGGGCAGGATGAGGCCGGGGCCCGATCCTGCAAACTGATGGATTTCATCAGTGAGCAGTAACACTTCACTGGCATCTCCCTGCTGCCGAAGCCTGGGGCAAAACTTGTCTTGCAAAAAGAAGAAAAACCACAAACATTTAAAGAGAAATCCTTTGCTCAAATGCTAATTTAAATGCATTCTCCTTCCTTTCGTGTCTCAGCTGCGTGGGGAGACGGGGTCGTACCTCCTCTCGCCATACTCGGGCTCTCCCTGACTTCATTACCGTGCAGGTTTTGTCCAATCATAACGTGCTTGAGGATTATGCTGATGCAGCTTATTCCTACCATATCATGATATAGGGGTATGTGTAAATATAGATGGATATATAAACAACATTTTTGTGGCCAATTGTCCGGGCTTTCCTTCACCAGACTAAACCCCAGCCCAGTCTCGGTAGGTTTAAATGGCTGGTCCCACGCAGCTCACCCAGCCGCCAGAAAACCTTCCTCTGTAAGTTACAATGCAATGCAAGTCCTCTCATTTTCTTTTGCTTTAAATGACCTCATTTCTAAGCAGAATCATTGCTTGACCAGGGGTGAGATGATAGTACTATGCATGTTTTATCTTCCGGAGTTATCGTGAGCTGAACAAAATACCCAGTGAGAAACTACTTGTATTAGAAATACCAGTAAACATCATTTTAGTCGATTTGTGCACATATAACTTTATTGATTCAGCATGAAATATGGCAGGCAATCTATTAGGAGATGTAAAATGAAACAGGCAGAGCCTTTTCAGAATATGTGGGCAATGTAGAATGGGACTGAGAGCGTTCATTTTAGCCAGGTGGATCGCTAAGGTAAACTGCAATGATTTTTTATGAGTCCCGTGAACAATACCAAGTCAGTTTTATTCAGTTTTATGCAGTCCACAGCCGAAGATATGTGAGTTAGCTCAGCTGTTAACTGGGGGAAATGATACATACAGAGAAGCCTTGCAAGACTGGGTAGTCTCTAATTGTATTTTTAACCTGTGAATGTGGTTAGTGTCGAAAGTGTAAGCAAGAAACTGAAGTAAATACGAGGTATTATGCAATAGTACTTGGGCTATCATGAAAAGAGAGCGATAGAAACTAACTGCTTTATAGGTCTGCTTTTAATTAAACGCAGTCTACTTTGATAAAAGCACTAAAACCTGAAAATGTTTCTCAGAATAAAGAGATTAAGCAGTGGTAATTAAAGCCACAGTGCGGCTTTAGTCTGTTGAACCTGAAGTCCATGGGTAGGACATGGAAAATGTATAGAAATTCGGTGGGTGGTTCTAAAACTGCCCCCTCATTCCTTGAACTTCATATCTGCTTGCGGAGGCTTACTGGGCATCATTGTGTGTACATTTTTACAGCGTGATAAAAGAAAACCTTAAACATCTGCACTGCATGCTGTCATTAGGTCTGTTCATAGCTGAAGCTTTCAAGCAGCATGTACCTCCCTTTTCCATATGTTATCGAGCCATTGAGCCCGGATGGAGGTTTCAGATCCACGCCGTTCCTTGCCTGTAGCCATACCCCGCTGTCTCGGCATCCCAGCAGCTCCGCCGGGCACCTCGCGGGGCGCAGGCGTTGCGAAGCGGGGTGCCGAGGCACGGCGGCTGCCGTCTTGGTCTCTCAGCCCCCAGCGGTGAACCAGCAGCGCTGGGGAGGGCCTGGTGGAGGTGCTGGTTTGGGGCTCTCCGAGCCGCCCCTTTTCCTTACCCTCCTGTATTTCCATCGGCGTCGCACGTGCTTCTTATTGTAGTTCTTCCCCGTGGTGTCAGCAGAATGGGTTTGGATATTTATAAATGCAGCACGGGTCAAAATCTGGCCGTTTGCCCTTCAGGCCAGGCATAAGTGGATACTGGGTGTGCCTGTGGTCACGTAGTGTCCTGGAGGATGCTTGAGTGGGATGACACAGGTGACAGCGTGGTGGGCATGTGCGCGCAGAGAGAGCATCTGCGTGCAAAGAGTTTCCTTGGGATCTTTATATCCTTGCTGCCGGCACGTTAAACAGTAACGTGAGCGAGCCCGAGAAGCTGGAAGCTTGTTCCGTCAAGGGAATGGATGCCGCTGATATCCTGCACAAGTTCCAGCTTGGCTTAATTCCTTCCTAACCTAAATTCTCTTCGCGTTTGTACTTGCTTCCTGCCAGGGGCCCGATTCTGCAAAGAGGTCAGTAGGGCAGAGCCTCACTGAAGTTAATGAGTTGCAGCGAGCTTGTGCTTGTGCCGGGATTGATCCCCTTTAATGAGGTTTTCTTCATTCCCCTCCATCTGCAGGACCAGAGCTGTTTGCGTAGAGACGACGATCGTTTTGAAGGGTTACCCAATCCTGCAAAGCCGTAGGCAAACAGCTGAGTAAATAGCCCCTTGGCTTGGCTGAGCGCTCCTGCTGCTCGCAACCTGTCCCGGGGAAGGTAGCTGGAGTTTTGCCGAGTTTTTTCCCCCCACCGAGGGAAGCCTGCCCCATGGGCATGGGTTTGAAGCCCCAGCCATGTTTGGGATGCGAATTGGCAAGCTTCTCAAAGGGTTTGAGGACGTATCTAGAGGCTACCGAGGATGTCACAGTGATGCGTTCTTCGAGATGTATTTATGTATTCAGCCTTGATCTTAGATACTCTGCTCTGACCCCTTTTAAAAACTGCAGTATAACAAAAATGCCCTCTCTACACTAATTTTTTCTGCATGTTGGTGACCTCCGCCAGGGCAGTGATTTCCCTATGGAGAGCTGTCGGCACATCAACTATTATGCAAATGAGATTCCAAATAATTGATCATCCCTGCCAGGTATTAAGGTTGGGAACAGCCAGCCCAAGAGTAAATCCTAGGAAAAACAAGAAAATGAAGTCTCCATAACTGTTTTCAATTATTCAGTCTCGCTGTTTCTCCTTATGTTTCAAGAAGAAACATGCAAATCTCTCCGGGTCTAGCTTGTTTACAGAGCACTCGTGGGTTTAAAATACAGCCAGCATCACATTTCTGTTGTACATTTCCTTCAAATAAATACTGAAATAAAAATAAGGATGCTGTAATTTGTGCCACCCCAAGAGCTAAATACTGCGCTCCAGAAGGAAATGATCATTTTGGTTTCTTGGAACAGCTTTACTATAATCTTCCAAAGACCGGTAGCTCGCAAAGAAAGAAGCACAGACTTTCTCAACACAGCTCAGCTCTCTGATAGGATCTGCCTCATTCTGAACGAAGGTCTTGGATGACGAGGCGCTCCAGCACGTCCTCAGACCCTGCTGAGTTCAGGGAGTGCTTCGTCGCTTTGCAGCATCGGAGCTCCAGGGCTCAGCCCTGGGAGGAGGTCCATTCCTGTCCACTGCTGTGCACGTATAGAGGTCATTGCAGGTTTGCGATCTACCTATATACTTTTCCCATAAGCAGCTAAATAGTATCGTGGTTGGTGTTAAGCAGCTGCTCTGGGTGGATAATGCACCGTTGGGTGGCTGCCCTGGCCACCTTTGTCAGTGGTGTCGCAAGTCCTGCGCGCCCAAAGGCAGCTGGTACTTCCAGTTTTCTGCATGAAATGGTGCCATGAGCATAATGGTCCCTTTCTCCCCATAGCCTGTTCCTGGCTTAATTGTAGTGAAGAATAACCAGCTTGGCGGTTCTGGAAACTTCGTGTTGGGGTAGGTCTTCATTTGAGTCAGTTGACCCTCTCCCAGCAAGCAGCCTGCGATCATCTTTTTAAATCTGGATCCTCTCTTAAAGCTGGGCCGGGGCATGTGTACGGAGAAGCTTTCCTGGTGAAACTAATAGCCCTGAGTGTTCGCAGTGGGGAAATGCTTGGAGTGTATCTTGGTTTGAATCTTACATGAAGAGCCACCTCAATTTAAATGAAAATTATTCCAGTGTTATGGTTACTCTCGCCTCTTTAATTACCTTCTGGCTCATTTATATATGCCGATGGCTCTAGTTCTCATAGCTCCTAAGGAACTTTCTGTAGGAACCATCAGCTATTGCTTTTAAAAAATAACCCTCGCCAGATGTCCAAAAACCTCCTTTAAAGAAGAGGCCTGGCATAAGTCATATTTATTGGGAGTAATTAATTGTCCTGTTAAAAAACCTAAATGTTTTGGCATTTCATTAATAATATAGAATCAACCAACAGGCTATTTGTAGTGTGTTACTTTGTTAAATCTGCTGTAAAAATTGTCATTATTTATATATTTCATGTTTATAATTACTCATCTGTGACGCACTCAGTCTGTTATGAATAATCCATTGTATATTGTTTTCTTAAATAGGATGCTTGCTCAGTGTGCTGGGGGTGCCAGGAATCACTGCTAATAATGTCTTCATGTCTGATTTATGCCTGTGAAGTAAAGGCAACTGGACATGAGTAAATGAACAGAAGCGTGCTCAGAAAACTGTCCTCAAGACACTCTCAATAAGCAAACACTCAGCAGTTGTGAGTGGGGGAGAAAATGGTTAAACAGAGCGGGGAAACGTGTTAGAAACGCATTACGGGGGGCTAAAGATGCACAAGTGACATTTCCTCGCTGTTTTGACGTCCTCTTCATCTCAACTAAAAGCTCTGTGATGTGTTTTTTCGGTACTGCCAACAAGGACCTCGTTACCCTATGCCATCAGTTAGTTCTGTATTGTCTGCTTGTGTTCTTCCACTCAGAAAAAAAAATGAGCCAAGTATTGCAGAAAAAGAGAAATCTGATATTTTTGTATTTGAAGAGCAAGGACGGTTGAGGGGGTTGGTGTGAGCAGATGTGGATGATGGTCTCTCTTGCACCACTGACCTGCAATGTGTGCTCAGCTAAATGCGCTCGGTGTTGACTTTGTCCGTAGCCCCGTCTCCTGAGTGCTGGGGAAGCTGATTGCCTGGGGGAAGCAGGAGGAGCCCTTGCTGCGTGCTGGCAGGGAGTCCCTGGGGGGAGGCACAGGGTGGTTGTTGCTCCCCTCGGCAGTGTTAACTGGACAGTTTTGGTAGGGAAAGAGAAATGACGGTGAGGTGGAACGCGCCTGGGGTAGTGCTGAGGGAGCTGGCGTGTCTACCAGCGGGATGTGTTCTCATCTCATGGAATCATAGAACCATCTAGGTTGGAAGGGACCTTTAAGATCATTGAGTCCAGCCATCAACCCAACGCTGCCAAACCCACCACTAACCCACGTCCCTCAGCACCACGTCTGCCCCTCTGTTAAATACCTCCAGGGTGGCGACTCCACCACGTCCCTGGGCAGCCTGTGCCAATGCTTGATAACCCTTTCTATGAAGACCTTTTTCCTAATATCCAATCTAAACCTGCCCTGGTGCAACTTGAGGCCCTTTCCTCTTGTCCTATCGCTTGTTACCGGGGAGAAGAGACCATCACCCCCTGGCTACACCCTCCTTTCAGGGAGCTGTAGAGAGCTCAGCACTGATGCTGCTCAGCCTCTCAGGGTGTCTTCACAGACTCCTGGTTTTTAAGGCCCAGGAGGAGTGTTGGAGCATCTAATCTGGAAAACAATATATCACAAGCCATTAGATTTCAGCCTGTTAACTTCAATACTGAGCTCAGTAACTTGCGCTTGGCTAAAGCGAGTGTTCCAGCTGGTCTTGTCTGGGAGACAGCAATGTGTCACTCGTTCTGGTAGTTTGTTCCAATGGTTAATCACCTTTGCCGTTAAAAACTCTTGCTTAATTTCCAATTTGTGTGTTTATAGCCTTCATTTTCCCACCACAGAAGCCCTTTGCCTTGAGATTTTAGAGCTGTTTAGGATCCTGCGTTGTTTTCCTCTCATAAACTCTTACCATGGCCTCGAGCGGTCTTTTCTCGGAAGCCCCTGGACGGTGCCCGCCATGGGTCCTGTCACCTTGTAGAGGAGCTGAACCCATAGGAGGGAACGGGAGCCTGGCGGGTGCTTCCCCAGGGATAAAAGTTGTTTCGAAACTGATTTTTTCATGTTTCCAGGTGAATTATCAGCGAGNTTTAATATCAGCTCATAAGCTTTCAAAACCAACTGTGTTTTACATGAAGATGGCAATTTTTTGACTAAACTCAACCCCCGAAGCCAGAGGCTGGGGCAGCAGTGGCAGAAAGTGGCCCAGTGGCAGAAAGTGGGAGAGGGCAACGAAAAACCTTGGGATTGCTGGCTGCGAAAGGCGAGGATGAGTTTGGGGGCTAAGAGGAGCTTGAGTGAATGGATGAAACGCCGGTGAATCGGTTAGGCTGGTTCTTTAATTATGCGGATTTAAGCCTGTTTGGGAATGGAGAGGGTCTTTATCCCCTTAGTGTGTGCTGTGCTTGCCCTAGAGATGCAGAGCTATCAAGTCCTTGCAGTCCCCTCCTCCCGGCAGTTTAAGCTGAGGATCAGTCTAGGCCATAGTTAGAAAACAACAAGCAACAACTATGGTTTAAACCTGTCCCACTGTGTTCTCCCATGTTCAGCTTTCAGCAAAAAATGTGTATATTTTATACTTGACCAGGGCATCTGCAGCTCTTCCTTTCTGCCACGCAGAATTCAAAGGCAGCCGTGAAGCTTCAGTTGTTTAGCGCTGTGATGTCTTTTAAAAAGTGACCTTCCTCTTCTTTTTAATTTCAAATTTTCTGGAGAAGGTGGGGAAGAAACCAGCACAAAACCATCTGAAGCTCCTATTGCTTTGTAGTCCTCGAACCTGGAAGTTTGCCGCTCATGAAGTGCCTCTGTGGCACTACATCCATTAGGCTTGTCACTCAGACCTTGTTTTCTGCATTTCAGAGGACTTTCTTCCCACTTTCATCCTCAAATGCTGAAAATGGTCTAAGGTTTGCCAAGTCCTTTTACCCATTGATCACCACGGGGATACTTTATTGCTGGTATCCCAACCCCGTATCTATCAGCAAGGAGATCTCCATTTTCTTGGTCGTTGCCTGAAATGGGGGAATATTTTCTTAGGCGCATGCCAATAAATAATCACATAGAGCATGAATGCCGTGTACGGTGTGACAAGGACAAGGGCACATGTGGGTACGGGTGGTCAGGGCTAAAAGTGGTCCCGGGGGGCCAGTTTTAGTCTGTACCTGTGTCACCGCCAGCAAATGCATAGCGAGTCTCATGTCTCTGTGTGCACTGTGGATTAAGATCTCATGTTTGCAGTCCATACATTCTTGTAAAAGGCATGAAATTAATCTGGACGGATTAATTTGCTGCAAATATCGTGTGTGTAAATGCTAGGTCCAGCTTCTGCTAAGCAGCCCTGCTCCCAGAAAGTGGGGGCACTGCTGTTTTCCAGAAGTAAAAGAAAAACCTTTTCAGAGGAAGCTTTAGGGCTCACTTGGACTCACAGCCCAATGACTTTGCGTTACAGTCTGAGGAAATTTGGCTTCCAAAAACGGTCTGGTGTGTTTACTGCTCTCTGCAGGCTGCAGCGGCGGGCTGGGAGCAGGGAGGCTCTTGCCTTTCTTTTCCTGCAATAGATCTGTTTATATAGAGCCCAAATGTGCCTTTCCATGTGTTTTGGGGGATTTGGCTTTATTGGTATCAATAGTCCGAAAACACAAACTTCCTCTAAGACTTTCCTCCCTGGGAGGATCTATTTTAGGGCTCCCTATGGACCAGACCTTATTTTTCTCAATCCCAAGGCGCCCTTCCAAGACCCACTGATATTGATTTTGTAGCTACAGAAAAAGCCATCTGCCTGAGCCCACTTTCATTCCTGTGTCTCTTTACACACCTGAGCTGAGGCTGATTAAACAAGACTTCTACATTTCATTGCGGCAGCTTAAATCCCCACACCTCATTACAGACCGCTCGATGAGCTCCCCTTCCCCTTCTCTGCATGCTCAGCGCTCCTCCCAGCGCCAAAAGGAGACTCTTTGGGCCCTTCAGACTTTCCTTTGGTAGCTCAGGCTCAAATTGCGTTGGAGGTGCCAAGTTTTTGCACAAAATAAATTGAAAAAAACTTTAAAGCTATTGTTAGCAACAGCGAACGCAGGTGATAAGGGACAAAGTGACTTAGTGCTCTTCCTAGCAGAAGGATTTGGCCAAAGCCATGTGTCTGCAACAAAATGCTTGACTTGTCTTCCCTTAACTGTATTGGCTACAAACACAGAGATGGGGGTTTAGTCCAGCTCCGTTGCTCCCGTGCCCGAGAGCACGGTCTAACCATGACCCTCAGCTGCGGCTGCCTCCTTGGGAGAGAGGGAAGGGGCATGGGCACGGGCACAGGCATGGGCATGGGCATGGGCATGGGCAGCAATGAAAGGAAAACGTACTCCAATAGCAATAAAGACTCTTTGGAAAGTTGGTTGCATCCCCTGACTGATGCTTCATGCCCAGAGCACGGAGGATCAAATAGCCCAGGAATTTCCCAGGTCTATTTGCTCTGCTCTTCTCTTTGGATCCAGCTAGATATTGCACAGCCTACCTGAAAGGATAATGGCAATCACTCAGCTCTGGGGAAAATGAGATAATGTTTTCGGAAGTCACTGCTCTTATTTGTCTTAAATGTTATAATGTTGCTCTGCCCGGGGAGAAGCATCTTTAACACCGTTACTTCATTTGATGAATTTTTTAAAGGGTTTTAGAGTGAGCTGGGGGACTTTACAGCTACTGTTCCAGTTTCCTTACCATCTGGTTGCTTCATGGATTTTCTATGTATTCCTGTATTTTTTTTTTGGTCTGGTTTCCTAAGAAAATGAAGTTTACGCTGCTGTACTGCACGTGTGTGCTTGTCCACCCGTGTACGTGTGTTTTCCCATACTATCAGCTTGAACCCTGGGCTCAACCTCAGCCAGATCTGTGGGAGAGATGGAGATCACAATTTTACCATCTCCAAATGTTTTTCCACCAGCATCCTTTCTGCCTGGTCTGTTTGACACCCGTCGGGCAGTGGCTGCGGGGCCGGTGGGCATCCAGGACCAGGACCTGTTAGCCCAGGTCCCACACAACCTGCTGGGCAGCAGCCGGGATCTGCCACATTACAGCTGAACACATGCTACCGGTGAGGCATAACACCCATAACACCACACGAATGATCTCGTGTGTTATGCGCCTGAGGCCATAAAACCGGGATCAACTCTTGGGCATCATTTTATGCTGCACGTAGGAGAGAGGTTAGCAAGAAATCTTTTCCAAATTGGTAACTACCAAGGGAGATCCAGGATCAATACCAATTGATCCTGATTCCATCTTGTTGACTGATACTTAAGTTAAACCTTCCAGTTTAATAGTCGTGTGGATTTCCAATTGGGTCTGAAAGCCTTTTTAAAAAACATATCGCAGGAGCTGGGGAAGAATGCAAACCGGAGCGAGCGTAGACATGTGAGCATCCTGAAACTGCCTTTTTTCTCCTGATGGCAAATTGCTTACGAACATCTTATAAATTTCACAAATGTGGTTGTGCTGAAAGGAAAGAGCGAGGCTGGCAGTGCTGCTGCCGGGCGTTACGGGGGATGTAACCTGCTGGGGAGCTTGGCGCAGAGACTGAAACCTTGGCAAGGTACCATGGTAACATTTCCATATACATGTTTATGGGTTCTTTGAGGGCTTTTTGGTTAAAT
Organism: Ibidorhyncha struthersii; assembly: GCA_013398815.1. Classification (NCBI taxonomy): domain Eukaryota; kingdom Metazoa; phylum Chordata; class Aves; order Charadriiformes; family Charadriidae; genus Ibidorhyncha; species Ibidorhyncha struthersii. The sequence goes on from VZSZ01001047.1 coordinate 146,955, forward strand.
GTCAATGTTTTCATGATATTTTTCAAGGCGATTTCATCGCTCCAAAATCCCACTATGCCTTTGAAAACTGCTTTCAGCTTGCAAGTTGCTCAGTGGAAAATGTGGCTGTCTCGAGTGCTCGGAGATGGAGAGCAAAGCTCGCTGCCTGCTGGGAGGCGTGTGGTACAGCTCTGTAAAATGGGGCGAGCGCCGGGGCATCTTCCCCGCTCCCGTCCAGGGGAGGTGAGGGAACACTGCTGCAAATTTAACACGGTGAAGAGACAGAAAGCTGTCGGCACCCTGCGCTCCAGCACCAGCATCTGCTGCTGACCGAGCGCCCGGGAAGGGCATCACGGCGGTGTGGGGTGGATCCCATCGGCACCGGGTCTCTTAGGGTTTGAGTTTACCCAGGGTCGCGCCTGGCACTGTATGGAGAAGCTGTAGGCAAGCTTAAGGTTAGCGTGTTTCTAATACGGACATTTTGGCTAAATTCAGAATGATCCTGGACCGATCTGGCTGTGCTAGGACAGACCTCCCATTCCCAGACAGGCATCGGGCACCTACGGATTTCCACCAAGCTTTTTAGGTGTTTCAGCACAGGGCGCTTTGCAAAACGTGGTGATTTGCTTGACGAGCTCTCCCACAACCCACACCTTGCAGTGCCCCTTTTGGCCATTTTCTCTCCCCCCCCATGCAGGCTGGGTTTGGGCAGCAGGGCTCCTGTCTGCAGGATGCTGAGTGCTCCTGAAGCGTGGCTGCGCATCCCTGTTCGGACAGCCGGGGCTGGAGCTGCTGCCGGTCCGGTTTTGGGCATCTCTTGTTAAAACTGGAGGCAGGCTGAGAGCTGCTGGAATTCACCATGGCTTCCGTTGAATAATATTACGATTTTAAAAATAATAATATACCTTGGGAGGAGAATTTAATCCAGGATTTCTCACTCTGGGATATCATGGGTGTCGCCCCCCCCCCCCCCCCCCCCCCGTACTAAAACGCATTACAGGATCCCAGGTGGGAGCTGATTTGAAACACTTCAGCCCTCGAGGGGGGTGCGTTGTCATTTTTTTTAACAGTTGTAGAAGTGAAGGCATAGAACGTGATTTCAGAAATGCTTTAGTGCACCTAAATGCACGGCTTGTGGCTACTCCGACGGTGGGGGGGCTCAGGGAGAGCGGGGGCTGGGCTCCCTTCGCCCAGGGGGCCGCGCAGGCGGGTGCTGCCATCAGTCCCCAGCCCCGTGGGCCCTTCGCACGCTGCTGCCGCAGGGCAAGCTCCGCTGGGCCGTTGCAGGTGTGAGATGTACATCTCTTTAATTTGATAGGGTTTTGAAAATCAGTGTAATAGCTTTTACTTTGGGCGTGTGATTATCGAGAGAAAACATGGATCGATTGCTGCCTGAATACACTGTGGTGGGACTGGAAGATCATGAAGATGGTGCAAAGGGCTGGAAGGGTGTCTCCAGCCCTGCCTGTCGGGACCTAGAGCGGTACCAAAGCCGGCATTGCCTGTGGGTGGGTAAAAAAGCTTTAGCTCCCTGTGAGTAGGTAAAATTCCCGTCTTAGCGCAGAGCAATATGTCAGAGCGAGCAATATATCAGAATGAAATACATTAATTGGCAAGTGCTGGGAAATTACAGATATGCTTAATGAAAAAGAAAACCTTGTTTACGGTTTCTAATGTGCTGCTGAAGAAAGTGGCTCCCAAATAAAAATACTTAAAATTACGATTAGGATTTATTTACATAATTACTGCAAGAGAAATTCTAGGTACGTGCTAAGCAGTGCAAGAGAAACCTCTTGGCTTTTCTTCTTTGCTTTCCTGTGTCTCGAGGTTAGTTTGCTCTTGGTGAGTCTATTAAAGCTTTTACTAACTCGGCGAGGCAAGAAGGTATTTGTTACAAAATTAATGAATATATATATATTTGTTTTATTGACTGTGGTAAGAGCATATGGCTGAGTAAGAGCCAGATCATCCTTATAATTGTAGTGTTGGCTGGAGAACGATTCAGTAGGTGGCACTTATCTCTGTATGGCAAAGCAAGCTGATGTCCCGACGTGGCTGTAGTGAGAATGTCCTTGGAGGTCGTTTCCGAGGGGCTGTGTCCCCCACCGGTGTGAGCAAGATCTGCCAATGTTGCTGTATAAACTTATATTAATGGTCCGTTCCGAACCGTACTGCCCAGCGTGTCCTGGCCACCTTCCAGCCCCCGCGGAGACCCTGGGCCAGATCCTCGGCTGATGCCTGGGTGGCTCTGTTGACTCTGCTGATTTATATCTGCTGGCAACGTACAGCGTAAAATGCAATAGGCCCATGATGGGGCTGCACTGATTGAAACCAGCCAAGGGTATGACAAATCTTCCTCTTAATATTTCAATTGACTTTGGCAAACTCGCCTCTTTCTTGTGTATCCTAAATCAATGTGTAAGTGCTGCTGACAGTAATTTCCACTTTTGTCTGTGCAGATGGCTGCCCTTCACTAGGCTGCGGTGTTTATACCTGCTAAGTTTGCAAACACTTTTCTGCTACAGCCTCCCATTGAGCAGTATTTTTCCTTAGCTGTCATATTTGTGAGATGAAAATGTTCTTTGTTGGTCCCTGCTCAAATGTGAATTCTCTTCTTTCAGCGAGGGCCACCGAAGTCTGGAGCGGAGGCAGTGGTGCAAAGTGCGTCTTGCTCAGCACGGATGCTCTGGGTTGGGGGGGGTTGAACAATCTTAGGGGTCTGGATGCTCCGGAGCAGGGCCCGAGAGCTGGTGTCCAGACCCTTGCGTGGCTTTGAAAGCCATGCTGCTGGATCCTATGACTTTTTAATTGCATGTCAATGTAGACCTCTACACACTATATAATTATTACCAAATAGCAAATCTCTAGGCTGAAAGTGGCAGTATGAGTGCTACAGACTCCTCTTGTCCTAAGGCACCGCTGTTCTGTCTCTGATAACTCTTGTTTGGCATAAAGAAAAAGCTGCCGCTTTTTTTGTTTGTTTATTTAGCTCCTGTCTTAGACAGTAAATAAAATCTGTGATCCGTCAGTCATGCACCCAACTTCAGTGCACGTTCCCCGCTGTAGGATGCTTTGGTCCAGCTACTCTTTCAAGGCAGGCTATTACAGTATTCAAATAAAACAAAGACAAGTCATTAAAATAAGCCTTTCTCTTCCCCTTTCACTTTTGTCCAGGGAGAAGATGCCATTCCACCATGTAACAGCTGGCTTGTTGTACAAAGGCAACTACCTGAACCGCTCACTCTCTGCTGGCAGCGACAGCGAACAGCTAGCGAATATCTCCGTGGAGGAACTGGATGGTGAGCAACGTCCTTGCGGTTTTCCAAAGGGGGCTGGGAGCAGGGAAAGGCTCGTTTTTGCCTTCTCTGTAACATTGTCATGCAATAACTGGAGGTATTCTTCCTGTGAAGCAATGAGCAAAAGGCGGGTCAGAAGTGAGATGGCTCAGCAGATCAGGGACAAAGAAAAGGTCCCCCACCAAAGTTATGCTGAGAGCTGTAGACTGATTTTAGCCTCAGATTTTGTCTTTCTGCCTAGAAATAAGGCAGCTTTTTGAAAGAGAAAGGCTGCTTTTTATGGGCAAAACTTTGCAAGAGAAAAAGTTAAGCTAATATCTTTTTATAAAGATGTCTTTAGCCTTTCCTGGGAACCTGCAGAGCTGACTCTGTCTTCCTAGCAAGTCTCCTCATTTGCTTTGTGGCTGTTCAAAAGTGAGGTTTCTCTCTGTGTCTCAGTATAACAAGATGCGCGGAGGTGGCTTGTGGCTTAAGAAGTTGGAAAGAGCTTTAAAATTCCCTTTTCCAGGTCAGTGATTGGGAGCACAGACCAGCCTCAGGCTGGCAAAGGCTATCAGGAAAGCTGTCCGCATCTGCTGCCTGCAGGATCCCATAATTTCCTCCCTAGAAGCTGGTTACTGCTAATCCCTTCTGCCCCGCAGACGGGATGTGAGGCCAGGTAGACTCCCAGTCTGGTTCGTAGTGGGAAGTCCTCTTTTCTCGGCCATGTGTGGCTCACCAGCGTCATTTCTAAGCAGAAGTTAATATTGTTGGCAGCTGGTCTTTGAGGGCTGTGGGACAAATTGAAGCTTTTGGTTTGCTTCCCAGTGGACATTTGGTACAAGCCATGATCATAATCAATGGTCTCGATGGAGAAGTTGATGAGGAAATGAGCAAGGGGATGGTGCAAGGTGGAAACGGTCCTTCCATGACAGGTGGGAGGCATTTTGGCAAAACAGAAGGCCAACGTTTCTGCCCACCCTCCTCCTTTTCACCTCTGCTTTGGTAAATCAGACCTTAGTTTTCAAGCCTTTGTCAGTTTGGAACCTTTGGATTTGGTTTTGCGAGCTTTACGTTAAGTTGTCTTGAGTACAAACAGTGTTTTCTGAGTATTTGTAACTGCTTGTCTCCTTCCCAATGAGTTTGTGCTGAATGCACATAGATGCAATGTGAGAAACCACTTTCAGTGCAGCGTAGGTAAGACCGCGGGAACACAAGGACTGCAGAGGCATCTTCTGGGCTCTTCTGGGTTACAGGAGCTTTGCTTGAAGATTGGAATTAGTGAGCAGATCTGAACCGGCTCAGCTTTTGCGCATCCCATAGATGACAAATTATGTTGCGAGGTAAAGTTTAGCTGTTGTCCCTATTCAGGGTGACAGGGGCTGGCTGAGCAGACAGGAGGATGTTGGATGGGTCTCGCGGTTGTTTCAAATGCAGAGGACAAGAGGTTTTCTGCTATGCCTACCCTGATTAGAGCACATCTGCTGTAACTGCCTTTGAGCTTTGCAGACAACTGTCAAGAGCTGATTCAAGTGGCGTCAGGGCTGCAACCTACTGTCGGGGTTGTACAAGGGAAACTTTTCTTTAATTTTTCCCCTGCTGTTTGCCTGGAAATGGTCTGTGGCTGGACGTGGGAAGGAAGCCCGGTCACCTTTCCATCCTTCCCGTGTCTCCCTGCTGTCAGCCCAAGCCACGTCGGGTGGTCTGCAAGCTTTGCAAGCCCTCTGGGCATCTCTTTCCCACCGGCGGCTCGGGGCTGGGAGCAGAGGCTGGCGGAGGCAGCGGGGCACAGCCCCATGGCCAGACCCGCCTTCCCCGAGGAGAAACCAGCACTCGAGAGGCTGCGGATCATCTCCATTAATTAACGGCAAATGAAGCGAATTAGGTGTAGCGGAGCCGTCTTTGGAGAAGGCAGCAGCTGAGTCGCTGCTAATGCGAGCGCTGCATCCATTTAATGTGGTCGGTGCCCCATTATAACTGTGCCATTGAATTGGAGAGCAGCAGAGTTCATTCATCTCTGTTCACAAAGAGTATCCCCCTCGTTCTTCAGGAGAATGGTTAGGGCTCTTTAACTAATCATCCATTTATTCTCTGCCTGTTAAGCACAGGCTTCTTGTTAGAATTTAGTTATATTTTTTTCTGACAGCCTTTTGCTTTACAAACACCTATTTTCGAGGGCTTTGTGTCTTTGCCGTGAAGATATGCCCCAGTTCTTAGCCTAGCAGAGAAGAGCTCAACCTCAGGCCATTATTTTCCCCCTGCAAACGCAGAAGTGGTACTGAATTGATTCGTGTCCGCTAAAGCCAGAGCAGCATAAGAAGCTGGAGATACTTTTCTGTGTGCCAGCTGCCAGAGCACAGCCTAACCACTGGAAATTATGTGCAATATTAGGTCAGCAGTCACTATCTTACCGTGTTTTGTCACTAAGACTAGATCAGTGCCCGGGTGTGCTGGTAATTGGTGAAGGTACGACTGTTGACTGCCCAAACCCAAAACAGAAATAGTCTTTCTGCCTTTAAGCATAAAACTACCTCAGGGTGAGTAACAAAATGTTCTTCCTTGAGAAGTTAATGTCAGTGTATGGGAGCTTTGTGGATATATCAAGCTGTGATAGCTCGATGCCAATAACATATTTGCATTTAATCTTACAGACTGGGAAAGAGATGCCAAATTCTCCTTGGTTTCTTTTTCAATGAGATTTTGGTCCCGAGGGAGTTCCAGCCTGTTGAGAAATTCCAGTCACACATATTAAATTATTAAAGGTTTGAAGCTGGGGAACTCAGTGGGAATTTTCTATAATGCTCCTCTGCGCTTAAGGCTTCAACAAGTGCCTGATCTGTTGGGTTTTTTCCAGCAGATTTTTTTTTTTTTCGTGTCTAGCATTGCGTGTCTCAACGCCGTTCGCTTTGGGAAGGATTTCTGCAAGTGTGGGCTCTGGGATGCTGCAGGGCGAAGGCGCTGCGCAGCCGGGCTGGGAGGCAGCGGGTCTCCCCCGGCACATCCCCCCAGTGCATAGCGACGAACGCTCAGCGTTTGCAGCCTGCGGTCAGCGCGTGAAGGATAATACGGAGATCAGGAAATGAAAAATATTTCTTGCTTCAAGTAACATAAAGGGGAAGGAGTCCAGGGTTTCGGATGAACGTGTGCCGTTCGGAGCGGCATGCTTAAGATGCTGCTCTGCCTCTTCGACCGGTTATTTTTCTCCTATGAAAACTTTTCCGACTTGCGTCAGCCATCTGTCAACTTTAAGTCCGCTCTGTTTTTTTCCATCCTGCTTTAAATACTATGCTGGCAGCAAGGAAAGAGGCTGGCGAGATAGCAGGTCACTCTGCTGATGGCTTGTCTATTCCTAGCAGCGGTGTTTGCTATTTGCGGTTCTGTAGTAGCGTGAGGGTTTTTAGAAGCTGTCACCGTCACAAAGGGAATTAACTCGCAGAAAGCTATATTAGGCGATACTTAACTTTGTAACATCAAGTAAATGACGAAGTTGAAAGTGGCAGGCCATCCATAACCTGTCTCTTAGGGACCGCGCAGTACGGTGGTTCTCGGATGGATGTTATTGCCATATGCTTAGCGGTTTCTGTGCATGAGATTATAAATTAAGGCTGGGAGGAACTGTTTTCCATATAGGTTTTCTGGCTCTTGTTGGTTGACATAAAATTGTGGCCCAATTTGTGCATACTCTGTGGTTTCCACATCCCTTTAAAAACCAGCTTCTGTCTTCACATTGCGAAGCTCTAGGAGTATTTTTAATAAAAAATGGTGGATGGAAATCATCATGTCAAGCTTGAGTCATCCACCTCCATAGGCACTATCTAAAGGGTATTGTCAGGAGGTAAAAACATTTCCATAGTAGGAATCTGACAAATATCACCTGAAGGGAGGCACATGCATTCTAAGTAGGCTTTGCAAAAAGTGGCTGTGAAATGCCTGCTAGTCAGTGCCTTGCAGAGAAACCCCGAAAGTGAACCACAGAGGCAGCTATTTGCCCAGAAAGACATCAGGATAAGTCCTTACCTGACCCAGATTCCTTTGAAATCAGCAGTGTCCGTGCAGGAGGAAACGTTGCTGCATGGCAGCAGGACGGCTATTGGCATCTGGTGCCTTGGACGAGGTAGCCCCTGCCCCAGGTGGGGTCTGGGGCATCTACAAGGCTTTTTCTACGTTGAGAGATATTTCTCTCTTTTTTTTTTTTTTTTTTTTNTACAGTCCCTAAGGTTGAGATCCAGAGTGGAAATGCCGGTGCATGGTTTTGCCTGCCTAAACTGGAGGCGTCAGCAGAGCAACACGTGAAATGGGGGGCAAAGCTGCTGGGGCAAAGCTGCTGGCTGCAGGAGCTTGGGGTGCAGTAGACTTCAAGGCAGGAATCTGGGGACTTCCCTCGGCAGGGGACTTTTCTATCGCTTATAGATTATACACCACGTTGCAGGACGTGCTTTACCTGGTTTCTGCTTCTTCCCAGCGACCTCCCTTCTGCCACCTGCAGAAGATCTTAACTGGGTCGCTCTTTCCTGGGCTCCTGTGTAAAAGTCAACCATGAGGGGCTTCAGCGTATACTGGGAAACAGCTCTTGAAGTAGTTTAAAGGGCATGGTTAAATGATGTCCCATATGGATTTTAAATGAACGGTTGTCTCCCTCATGCCAATAATGCAGGCGATGCCAAGTGGCTGAAGGTGTGCTGGGGCTGGAGCTGGTTCTGGAGTCCCAGCAGCACGGCGAGGTGGGCAGTCCTGGGGTTGGTGGCACGCTGGGTCCCTGCTGGGGGACACAGCGGGTAAAATAGTCCCACAACGCAAACACAGCCATGCCATCCTAGCCCTGCTTCTGAAAATAAGGCCAAAATCCAGGGTGCTTACCCTCTTGAGCATGTCTGATATGATGGTCCTTGGATGCTGTAAGTCCTGGGAGGGACTGCGATATTGCAGAGCACTGTCACCGTGCAGTCTCGTTTGGGGGTTGTTATTTAGCAGAAACGCCATGAACCACGAAGATTGTGGCTGATCCAGATCCTAGTTCACTCTTGTGTTGTCAGAAAGGCTTGATAGACAGTCCCTTGCTTGCTGGAGCGTCGGGGCTGCTGTGCGGCTCCACGTATCTCTCTCCAGGTGTTGATTTTTCTCCGGGTCTGCTTGTTTGCTCTAGCAGAGGTTTTAATCCTGCTGATGGGCGCAGAAGGTGAAGGGGCAGGCTGATTCCCTCCAGCCTCAGCAGCCAGCTGGCTGCGCCGTGGCAGCGGCTGAGACTGATTATCTTTGGTGTCCCAGGTGAGATCAAACGGTGTTTTGGCAAAGCAATGTGCTCGCGGAGGGGAAACCCAGGGGGGAGAGGCATTAGTCACTTGACTGACTCATGGAGCAGCAACAGGCTGAGTCTGCTCCCCTCGGCTTTTTGTCCATGGGAAAGGAAAAAAAAAACACTTGGAAAAGGGGAAAAAGAAACAAAGAAGAGAGAGCATCCTGCGGGCGAGGAAGGAGTTGCGAGAATATTCTCCTGGGAGAGGAGACATAGCAAGGAGGAGCGTGCTCTGCGAATGGATTTGTGCATGGGTCTCCAAATCCATGCTTCAGTGTACGCGCTGCAAGCAGCCTGTTAATTAAGTGGATGAAACTGTATAAAGCTCATTTTCTCTTTTGCAGAGTTCTTTTTAAAGAGAGGTTTATCCACAGTGTCTCCACTGTGAGTGATCGTGGCTGGAAATGGAATAATGTATGTCTTATATTGGGCTTTAACAGTGTTTCGTGTCTTTGAATATGAAACTGCGGCATCACTATGCAGATTCCTCTGTGGACAGAAGCAGCTGTATCTCACTTCTGCTGAGCTCCTTCTGCTCATTTTCCAGTTACGTATTTTAATTACAGTGTGGGTTTCCTTGGGACTCGGTAGTTTCTGGTATGAAGCAGCCTCCATTTAAAAATCATAAAAACTGGCGCAGTGTTCATATTCTGCAGAGTATTATTTGATTGCAAGGTGCGCGTTTGCTCCAGACAGCGTGTGTCCGGTGGAGGAGCGGAGCTGCTGAGGGAGAAATTGTGGCGACCCATCCCAGGCTACGTGCCGCCTTAGCCCTGCTGAGGTCCGAGGGAATTGATGGAGGGAGAGATTTATAGTTACCGTTCACTGTGCTCTGCCCCAGCCTCGTTAGTCGTCTCCAGACATCAGCACTGATTGGAGCGGCCGGCAGACGCGAGGCCCCTGCCCCGCTGCGGTGCATCTGGAAGGGCTCAGTTCCCCCGCCTTGCACAGAGCCGTCCTGCGTGCCGCAGACGGACAGACATCCATCCAGCCCCAGCATCACCGATCTTTCACTCTCGGCCTCCAGGAAATCATTTTTTTTCGCTGAAATTAGTAATGATAAAGCAATGATAATGTTTGGACACCCAAAGCGGCTGAGCACAGGGAGGTCTGGCTCCTCGGGGTTTCACCGGAGAGGAAGACCCTGTCTTGAAGGTTTTACCCGCTGCATTGCCTTAGGGACCGTTGGGTCTCGAAGATCAGCGCTGGGGTTACTCCAGCACTAGAGATCCTCAGCAGGAAGGTGGCAGAAAGCTATGGATTGGGGGGAAAAACTCCAGAACAGCAAGTATTTCCACCCTCCAACGCTTTACAGCCCAAGCCCTACACGAGGCGCCAGCATTTTTGGCAGGTTGGTTACCCAGGGGGACAAATGTTTTCCCGGGTGCAGCCTTGGGAAGGGCTTGCAGAGGGGCTCATCCCCCTGTCCCACACCCCCTCTGCCAAGGGGGGATGTGTCACCTGGACTCCCTGCCCCCCAAATGCAAGAACAGGCATCAGCATCATCTCTGAGGAAGGAGTCCGTACAGCAAGAGAGTATAAATAAAATGAGATTGGCTGCCAACAAATTAGAATTACAGGGACACCATCTGGACAACAATTAAAGAGATTGTTTGAACTCCAGCTATGCTGACATAGTTATAGGAACTGGCTGGCGAGCAGGCGAGTCGCTAGGGGTGGATATTCAGATACCCTTGCTCAGAGGCTCGAGGGTTTCTGGCTTATTGTATTCTCCACGAAGGAGCCTCTTGAAGCTAGAAGATGGTTTTGGGGAGAGGGATGCAGGCTGTGCCTTCATCCGGCTCCTTCCAAACCTGCTGGTTGTCTCTCACCGCAGATGTGCTGCCGAGGCTTCGGTGCTCCCTGACATGCCGTGAATCGTGCTGGGCCGACGCTCCTCGCAGCCGTTTCAGACGCTGCCCCTTCGCCTGCGAGCCGGGCTCTCGGTGGAGCGAGCTGATAACTCGCTGCCTGCGTCGCCTCAGGCCACGGGAACGGAGCAAATTCAGATCAAGAGCTAAATAGGCTTTAAAAGGCATTTAAATCTTGCTGCGACACGTTTATACAGATTTTCATATGGATTTTTAATTTTTTATGCAAGCTTCTAGGCTGGATCATTAATTTTACAAGTTCCTTCAATCCCGTGCCTTAAAACCCTGACTTGAGCAAGTCACTCCTGTTCTAGTAAGCGTTGCTGTGTGGACTCAGGGGTCTCATCCTTACCTGCTGCCCCGGTGCTCCACAAACGTACTCCCTAGGCAGTGGCTTTTAGCTGTGTATGGAGGACAGGGCCAGGGTAGGGTCACTGCGGCCCAGACCCGTAAGGACGTGGCACACACCCGGGGTTGGAAGCAAAGGAGCCTAAATGTTGCTGTCTCCCCCATTTTTGAGATGAAGGCATATAGGAGAGGTGTGGGTACAGCGAGGTTTCGGTGTGCCGTACGCTGTCTGCACACCCAGCCGGGTGGCCACCTCCTAGGACATCTTTTCTTGCTGGTCCAGCTCCGACTGAGCTCCTTTGGGATGCTGTCAGTCTGTCCACAGCATCTTTCCCTGCAAAGGCAGACACCAATTTCTGACCCAGGTCTGTTGCTTTTGGGGCTGGGCAGGGCTGGCAGTGCCACAAGAACAGAGATTTTTGGCTGAAGCAGCCTGGGAATGTCTTCCCCACCTCAGAAACAGAGGCAATGGTGCTTCTTTTTTGAATTGGGCGGGAAGCGTCTCCGCTGTCTGGCTCCTTCGCGAGCCGCAGGGCCGGGGCACTGGGGGAAACCTCAGCTCTGAGGAAGACACAGCAGCTCTGGAGAGTCAAGCAGTTGGTCCTCAGCTGAAAATTACCCTGATAAGTCATTTCTTCTCATTTAACTGAGACAGAGGTACGAACCCAGACTCTGGCCTGGGTTTCAGCTGCCTTAGACATCCCCCGCGTGGTGCTGAGTGCTATTTATTTTGTTTCCCGGGGTCTCCTTGTCGATGCTGGGCTCGGGGGCTGATGCGTGGCTTGAAAAAGACCCGGACAAGGTGCCGTTAGAGCGAGTCGGAAGATGAATGGCTCAGCATGCCGGTGAATCCCAGCAGCACGGACCTGAGCGAGAGGACCTGAGCGCTGGCATGGATGGTGGCAGAGCACAGGAGCGGGATGGACCAGAGGGTCTGGTGAGCGCTGCCAGGTCTCCGGTCACACGGACGGTGTCTTAGAGTTAGTCAGCATTAGGCTTTGCAGGTCTCTCCTTTCATTACCATGATTTTTAATATTTAAGGATTCGGAGTTTACGGTGATGCTCTGCGTGCTGTGTGCTGGCCCTTTTTGTGGTTGTGATGCTGTGGACTCTCAGGTGCTCCTCCAGGTTGTGGAGACGGATATTTCAGCCAGGCTGTGTTAGTTCACTGTGTCTTTCAGCACGTCAGCTTTAATCAAGTCGTAGCAAACCATAAGCAAACCTGAATCAGTGGCCTCCATTGGAGCAGCCACCTCACCAATGCCCAAAAAAAGGCAAAAAGCCTCTGTTGGGCACTGCAGCTACGCGCTGTCTATAGAGGAACACTCAGAAACAGGTTTGCCCCCTAAATAATGAGGTTTAGGAGTTAGATGTACAGACTGAGAAGCAGAAGACCAGATATCTATTTGTAGTTCTTCACTGGGATGTTTTGACCATCACTGGTCTTTCTGTGCCTCAGTTTACCCGGCAGCAGCGACACTTGTGAAGGGGGAGGAGAGCAATACGTCCGCCGCTGGGTCAAGCATCACCTGTGGGTCTTGCTCCCCATGAGCAACGGCTTTGCTTTGACTCCCCGGTCCCTGTACCGTTGTGCCTGTGGTCACAGCCGAGCATGTTGGTGACAGAGGGGAGAAATGGGACAGACGGATACTGTCTTGGCGCAGCGCTGCTGCGAAAATGACAGGGAGAAAACCTCAGTGATCCGGAGAGGGTTTCACCTGGCTCTTCTGAACCTGTTTTTTTCCGCATGCCATTCAAAGCAGCGCGATGTCAAGGTTAGTGCTCCTGGCCTCCCGTTTGGCTGTCGGGGCATCTGCCCGGCGATACCAAGGCAACATCCCAGTACTGCTGCGCTCCCGGGCAGCCACCACAGCCGCAGCTGCTCTCCGTGAGCCCGCTCTGCCGTGCTCTGCTGACGGTGGTCGCAGTCCCCGGCCTCTGTCCCCGCTTACGAGAAACTGCATTTATTTTCCTGAGGACGAGGCCAATGGCTTGGCAGAGCGGGTGGTCACTTAGCAGCATGTGAGTCCAGATGCGGGAGGCAGACAACAGTAACGCCAGTAATTAAACAAAACCAGACCTGACTGTCCTCTCCCTCTGGCTGGAAATCTTTGTTTCCCAGTTCCCCTTGCCCAGTTGGGGGTCCTGAGACCGTCTTGGCCCGAGCGGAGATGAGGAATAGGTGCAAAAGGCAGGCTTAGCAAATGGGCTGTGCAAGGATGCTCCCTCCCAGGATTTGCACCGGGTGGTTTCCCCCCACCCCAGTCCGAGCTGGGGAAGGCAGGAGGAGGGGAGGAACGCGGGATCGGCGGTGCCGCAGCAGGACCGGGCAGGATGGGTGCCGGGCAGGAGGGAGTGGAGGGCAGATTTCGGAGCCGGAGAGGAGGCGAGAGGATGGGCAGCTGCACCCAGTGCTGGAAGTGCTGTTGCCAGAGCTGAGTGAGCTGGCAGCCAGCGCCATGTGCAGCAGTTGTCGGCTCTCGCAGGACCCTGTGGCCGCAGCCGCCGGCCAGATGGGCACAGGGGGACGGAGCAGGAGCCCAGCGGAGAAGCGCTGCTTTTTCCAGCTTGACTGGCTTTGGCGACATCAAAGAGGATCAGTACAAACCCTTTGAAGTCAGACTTAGCTCCTGCCTGCCTGTGAAAACAAAGGGGTGCCAATCTCCCAGGGTGAGCGTGATGCTCTGAGGAGGTGGGTGCAGCGCAGGACCGCAGTGAGCTCGGCCAGCGAGGGCCGTGCGGGTACAGCGATGCTCCTGAGCCCTTTGATTCTCCGCTCCGATGGCAGGAGTGTGTCCAGGAGCGCAGGGCCTGCAGCAAAGCTCACCAGAGCCAGGCAGAGAGTAGTAGTTCATAAAATGCTTTGCGAGCCGTCGGTGCCAGAGCAGCCACTGCAGTGGAGGGTGCACGGGCTGAAATCACTGCAGTTCCTAAGGCTGATGCCAACCTGGCTCAGATTATTCACTCTCCAAATGAAATGAGTTAAAACTACGCTGGGTTTTTTTTTTTTTGCAGACTAAGGTCAGCCCAAGGTCCTGCACCTCCCGCATCGCTGGGTGATGCTGCTCCATGCAGGGCTGTGCTCCCGCTGGGGCAGAGGGGGCTCAGCCAGGGGCTCGCTGGGGACACCGTGGTCCTTGCACCGTGTGGGTTTAAAGAGGATGAGCCGAGCCAGGTCCTCGCTGTCTGCCTTGGTCTCCGGTTCATGTCTGCAGCAAATGGCTGCCGTGCCCTGGGTCCAGCTGAGGGGACAGAAGGAGAGGGACCGCGGTGGTGCTGGTGGGACAGGCAGCAGGACCTGTGTGAGCATCGCATGAAGCAACACCCTGAATGAGCCGTGACACGAGATCACGGACCTCGGTGTCCTTGGGGACCCAGTACGCAAAGTCCTGGCACCATTCAACAGAGGGAAAAGTAGACAGGGCCAAACATCCCTCTGGAATTTGAGTGGGTCTGACAGGTAGCGAGTTGCTCAGTCCCACGCCGTGTCCTGCCTGCAGCTGAGGTGTCACAGGCAGCGCTGCAACTCTTTGCAGCAACAGCCATGAGGCAATAGCAAGAAAAATAACTTTCAGAAACATTAGCATTTGGAATTTTCATGCTTTAGTTTTGCAGAACAGCACAGTCTTTCAGAAAATGTTTCCTTTATTTTGATAAGAAATCTGTAAAAAAAAAAAAATATTGAAAAATTGCAAGACTTGGTAGTGAAAGATATTTATGTCTCTCATGTTCTTGAATGCACATCATTAAGATGTCATTTAAGAAAAGTCCCTCTTTCTAAATAAGCCATTAGAACACAAGCCTATTAGCAACATGTGGGATGAGGCAGTATTTTGTATTTTAGGATTATTCTTTTGGGCAATTTCTTTTTAATTTGCTAGGAAACATAAATCCCATTACTTTTCTTTCAACTAAATCTAATCCAGGGCGTGAGATTTTGTGAATAGGTTTGGATGGGGAGGGGGAAGAAATATGGCTGTGTAACTGATTGTAATTGCTATTACTCCCCGAAGGTAAAAAAGATTTGAAGCGTTTTTTTCCTCAGCAATTCTTCATGTTTGCACATAAGGAGTAAATTGTGCTTTGCAGGGACACAGTAATTTCTGCCTTTGAAATGTGAAACTGTGTTTGCCAATGTGTCTGATGGATGAAATGTCCATCACAAGTACTTAAATGTAGCTTGTCACTGCTTTGTAAATTTGATTTCAGCGTTGCAGAAGGGAAAATGAGAAAATAGAGAGAGAGTTGGAGGATAACGCCGAAACGACGTTGTCGCCTGCTTTGTCCCTCGGGGAGGCGGACTGCGGTGGGCTCAGGTTTCCCCTCTATAAAAGCACCAGAGGTAACGTTGTCGCTGGTTGCAGAGGCGGTAGGAACGGAGTCTGTACTTCTGGAGCTGGCAATGAGAATTAACAGCCCCAGGACAGGCACTGCCTCCCAAACTCAGCTGTGCAAATATGGGATTTTTCAGTTCACCAGCAGTTGGAAAAAAAAAAAGAAAGGAAAGAAAAGAAAGAAAAAAGTAGGGGGATCCATTTCAGTTTGAGCCAAATCAGCACATTTTTATTTTTGTGGGTTTTTTTCCATGAATCGGAAGCTGGGAAAAAATCTTGTTCCAAAACAAAGTGTTTCATTTAGAGTTGGAGATTTTTACCTTATTTCTGGTCTGAAGGTGTGACAAACTTGCAGAGTTTGGCTCGCCAAGTCACTTGCTTCCATTAAAAGAGTCAAACCAAAACATTTTATTTCAGGGGGGGCCGGGACATGCAGCTCGTGCAGCTGCTGTGAGCTGATGAGGTGTTTCAGAGAGGCTGAACCTGTGTTTTTGGTGAAAGCACTTCAGGAAACAAATGGTCTTGCGATGTTTCTTCTCCGGCCAAGGCGAGGGCAAGGTGCCATGCTGGGGTGAGAAGCAGGTTCGGGCAGGGACACGCAGCGATCTCTCCCGTCCTGACCAAGTTGCAGAGGATCCCCAAAAAAAACTGGTGACTGAGTCACCTTGAGACCAGCAACTTGACGTCCACGGGCTCTCGCTCCTTCAGCGGAGGCATTTGGGCACGTGGCCTCTCCAGCGCTTTAATTGCTTCGTTGCCCAGCTCCCGTGAGCTGAGCCTGGTCTGCGGGCGAGCCCACGAGGAACGGGCGTTTCAGCCCAGCTTCTGCGCAGTAAAACTCAACAAGGTTTGGTTTGGATTGAGATGCAAAAAGAAAGCGCAGTTTCCT
>VZSZ01001047.1:162966-187042 GCA_013398815.1 Ibidorhyncha struthersii
TTCTCAATAGCTTTCTTTTGCTGTATTCCCCATCTTCTTTTTTTTTCTCTCTCTCATATTTATTTTATTTTTTTCACAATAAAAGGTGGAATATACGAGCCGAGGAACTGGAAGCAAAGCGAATAAAGAGGCTGGTTAAATACAGGGCTCTGGAGGGAGATTCTGCCCTCCGGCTTCCCCGCTGTCCTGCGCTGAGGTCCGGCATTTTCTGCCTGCCCTTTTTTTGCTCTGATAACAATAAACGGGAGACGTGCTCTGGTTTCTCTAACTCCTATCGATAAGGGTAAGGCTTATGTGTCCTTTTAGGGGGAGAAGGTCACGTAATAAAAATGCAGAAGGATATTGGATTAGACAAGCAGCCTCTCACTTTAAAGGCTGTTTAGCATTAGCTGTTCTGGGTTTTTAGAGGGTTTCTTTTGAGCCAGTGATTGGAGGAATTTTTCTGCAGGTTAAGTTTATTGTCTTCTGTGTAACGGTGCAGTGAGTCAAGGCTTTTGGCTGGATTATATGTGCCCCATGGACACCTTGCGCGTGTTGCTATGGCACGGCAGGAGTTTTGCTGTGGGAAAGTGCTGACTCCGTAATGCACTGGGTGATGTCTCCAGTGCTGTTTATTTGCAATAACAGAAGCTTGAAGCTGCTGTTTTCAGGTATTTTGTGCATTTATTGTGCCTTCTAACACTTTCCAGGGTGCTTCGCAGCACACAACTTCAGGTTTGGAATCGCAGTGTTAAGTCCCAGCAGATAAAAAGCTCCTCTGATAACTTGTTGACCTTGGCAGCGTGTGTTTCTCCATCAGAACAATGTTTATAGCCAAACATCGCGCATCCCTGAATTTCCCAATTCCTTGGCTGCACGGAGAAGCTGCCCGTAAAGTGTTTCTTGAGGGGCAGAAGGGTTGTTGTCCTCCTCCTTGCCTAGCCAACGGAAGAGCTGCTTTCAGCTTGGAAAGGGGCTTGTGGTCTTCAAAGTAAAACGGGCTTATTTTGCAAATGTGAAATTCTGATCCCATTGATACAAGGAGCAAAATTGCCATCGACAGAGCCGGGCTTTCACTCTCTATAGCTGAAGAAATCGGATAACTGACTAATCTCCTTAGTGTCTATTTCTCTTTCTAACAGAAAGCTTTTTAGTACCAACTCCAAGAGAAAGTTTCATCCTCACAGCCTGAGTGTGCATCCCTAATTCAGTGCTAAAGGACTGGACATCACATCTCGTCATAGCGTGCTTTCTGGGACGTAGCTGCATGTTTCCATCTGTGCACATGAGCACAGGTAATATCGACATCTCTTGTCTACTGGCTGGCAAGGATATTTCAGTTCTTGATGGTACGAAATCAGTTCCCGTCCCAGTTTGTCATGCACCTGAGCACGCCTGCCTGTGTGAGTGGACCACCCCAAGGCTGGTGTGGGCGTTTAGACTGCGAATTGATGATGGAGAAGAAAGAGACTCTTTTGAACCTTAGTCCTTTGGGTAATTACCAGTATGATAATTTATGTGGTTCATTAGTAATCAACTTTCTGCATTCCCGTTTACCTCTTCCAGCACTTCTTCATGAGGCCTCTGAGGCTTTGACGGGATGGGAGCAAAACAAATTAAAAGAATGGACTAAAAAGAGAAACTCTGAGGCAGGAGGGCCATGAACCTGTCTGGTTTAGCTCTAAAAGGGATTAAACACATTGGTTTGATGCCAGCTTTGGCATTTTCTTCACACCCATGCAGAGAGGCACTTTCTATGTCTGTCGTGGCCTCAGCTCAGCAATTGGCTGATGGTGGTTTCAGACTCTCCATGACCTTGCTAGGAGTAGGACTGGCTCTGGCCCTCCAGAGTACTAACACAGACCTTATCCAAAAGGTGGGGAGAAACCCTGGTGTGGTTCACAGCTGTGGGCACCGGCCACAATCCATTCCCTCACCGGGAGACCTCATTGAGACTTCCCTAACCCCTGATCTTCTGCTGTCCATGGGGACAGATGGGCATTTCCAAAAGATGACCCTTGGGAGCTACCAGGGTCAGCCTGTGTAGCTCTCTGCAGTAGCTATTGAGGGACCCTGAGCTTCAACTTAAGTTTGAAGTTGTGTGGGAAAGGGCTGGACAGCTGTGACAAGCTTTTATGGATGTCGGCTCAGGGACGTGTGTAGGAATTTTCAAGCCATAAATACTTGGTGAGTGCTGCAGTGACTTTTTAATTTTAGTGGGAAAACCAGAATGTGGCAGCCAGAAAAAAAAAAAAAAAAGATACAAAAATAGTAGTAGCGCTTTTGGGAAGAGGAAATGATATTCCACTAAGAACAGCAACCCCAATTAAATGGGAGCCTTTAAAGAAGCGAATAGCTAATTACCTAGATAAGGATGAGGCAGACTCTCACACATGGAAAACAGATTTATTGGGGAACTTTTATCTATGTACATATGTCCAAGATGATGTATTTTCTTGCCACAAGCCCAAAATTGTCTGTGCTTTGTAAATATTGTGGTTGATGGCTGTAAAGATTTCCGATGAGATCAAGTTGGAAAGAGTCATATGGTCAACCACAGTTACCAGAATTGGAGAATTTCATTAACGGCTTGAGCAGCTGAGGAGGCTTTGAGGGCATGGCACATCGCAGCCCTTGTTTGAAATAACTACTGGCACGTGAAGGCACGGGAGCCCTCCCCCCGTGAGCCCCCGTTGTGCTTGGTGGCCTGGCGTCACTCTGTTGGAACAAAGTATTTTTAAAAGCAGGTTTGTGTTACGATTTGACACAATTGTGCAAGAGGGACAATATATTAATTTTCTAACTGGGGTGTGGGCAATGGCTCACGGCTTTGCTGCTGTCATGCGTTGGACGTGACCGTAATGTCTGTGTCTGTGTTTGCGCTGCGTGGGGATTGGCACGCGTGTCCTGCACTGTCGCAGGGCTCCCTGCGCCTGCGGGATGCCCTTCCCTGCCATCACCCCTTCTAATGTGAATTTTCATCACTTTTTCACGTCTCCAAATCACTTATGTTCTGACATTAATAAGAATAACAAAGAGTTTGGAGAAAGTAGTTTTGGCATCTACTGTATTTAATTTGCACAAACTTTCATGTGGAGTTTAATTTAGACTGATGAGAGAGGCAGTTTTATGAGTATAAAACTCCATTAATTACAGATCCTGTCTTAATTATAAATGGCTCTATTTTAAAGTGAGTTTTACAACCAAAATTAAGACTTGGAGCAGTTCAATCAATACAAACATCAATTAGACCTGACTTTGTACTCCAATTAATTTATAAAGCTTCCCAATGAAGTGTAAAAAGTGTGCCACTTTGTACTCCTCTTTCTGCCATCCCCGGGCATCAGGAGGTCTCTGTGGTTTCATTAGCAGCCTCCTAATGATAAGCGTGGATGGAATAACAAACCTCCTGATGGTCTGCTTTTTCCCAAATAAACCAACAGTTAACTGCTAAAATGACCGAATCTGGCACAAGCGAAGGGGAAAATAGATACTCTTACAAATTCTTAAATGACGTGTTTTGTTCATTTGCCTGTGGTCCGGTGAAGTCTGTGGTCCCTCCATGGGAAGCTCAGTTCCACCAGACCATGGCTGCTCCAAGGAGCTCTGGGAGGCCCCAGAGTAGGGCACGGTCACTTGTGTGGAACGTGGAGCTATTTAAGCCCTCTTGGGGTTCAGCGTTATCATCCTGATTTTACAAGACAGATAGAGGTATGGCACAGTTTGTTTCTCTGCACCGTCTTTTCAGCAGCTTTGCCCACTTGGAGTATTTGGCGTTGTAGCTGCTGACTCTGGGGACACGTGTCCTTTACAACCCTGGTCAGGAGCTGAGGATCCAGCTCAACCGAGGAGCCAGGATCTGCTCCTGGTGACGTAGCATTGCTTACTTGAATCCATGCTGGCATCTTCAGACTGCGCTGCAGATGGTGGTGAGCTCACCTAGAATAAGAGCGCTCACCTAGAAACAGGCTTTTTCTCACCACCGGAGGGTGAGAGGAAAGGACCTGAGGACTCCCATGGGGAACCCAAGCGTTAACAGATGAAATAAAATAGCTTTTTGCTTCTAAACCGAGCACAGGTCATCTACAAGCTGCCGGGGAATAGCAAATCTCGATTCCTGGAGAGTCATCTGGGCATCCTCCTCCCTTCAGCAGAAGCGTGCCATTCGCCCAGGTGCGGATGCCACATGCGAGGTCTTAGGAAGAGTTAGATCTTTAATGCAGGACTTAGTTAGGAAACCATGGAGCTCTCCGTGAGCTTTAGACAGGCCCCAGGTGTCTTCTCCTCGCACTGCTCCTTGGGGCAGAGACTCTGCCTTCCCCTCCAGGGGTACAGCAACTACCCCATGAGACCCCAGCCCTCTTGGACCTGCAGTAAACGAACAAGAAACTGTGATTTGACCATGCATAAGGTCTTGTAGGAAGCGGGGAAGGGATGGAGCTAGGTGTTAGCATGGGTTTTATTTCATTTCTGGTGGAACGGGATGTTTTAGAAAAGCCAAGCTCTGGGCTGTGTAACTGTTTGAAGTTAGGAACCGAAAAGCAAGCAACGGGCAGGCAAACAAAGCGAAAACCTGCTCTGAATTATCATAAGCTTTTTTTGTTGTTTTAAACCCTTTCAAGCAGAGCCATTTGTACTGGAGCAAATTCTCCCAAGATATTTTTAGACGATATGAGCAGAAAAATATTACTCCATAGCAAGCTGTTTACAAATCTGCTAACCTTGTTTAGCGCTAGTAAAACTCTCAGCTTGGTGTGCTGCAGAGCACGCTAATTACTTGACAGAAATTACGCAATGATGTCTTTCCGAAGTGATATACATTGGCTCGGCCCTGCAGCTGGGCCCATGTACAGCATTTTATATAATTAAGTGTGAATGTTTCTGCAGCTTTTCCATTAAAACAGGGAGAGTGAGGCAGGAAAGAGGCAGACCCTGCCAATTACCGGCTGCTCTCCGTCCTTTCCTCGTTTCTGTAATGGGGCCATTCTGCAAATGGTGAGTCCGGCCGTTATCAGCTGATTTGAGCAGCATCGGAGGGTGCTGCTGGCCAAGCTGCCGTCTCCACCTCCACGGGAGGTTGGTGGAAATGGTCTGGTGGGTTCCCGCTGGAGGTTGCCAAGGTGGGCACCTCTACTGATGGCCCATCGTGTGTGTCTAGTTTAGGAGTCCAGGTATTGCTCTCTGTCGTTCGCTGGGCCTTGGCTGGCCATGGGGTGGACATAAGAGCCATTCCCCATCACATCACGGGTGCATAAATGCAGGTAGCAGGGATGCTATGGTATTAGGGCGTATGAATACATTGAAGGTAGATATGGACCTCTATGGATGGGAGATCTCAGTCCCTCCCGGTGCACCTCACTGGCTTGTCCCTCTCATGGGTGTTAGGCATAGGGGTGTGACCAAGTTCCTAGCCCTGGTAACCTGCTCGCGGTGATCTTGGAGAAGCTCCTTTTCTCACGGGAGCTGCTTCCAGTACTGCTGGTTACTGCAGTGAGATGGTGTGGGATTTCAACCTTGAAATTTTGGGGGGTTGGTTTTGGGGCCTGGAGGTTTCTTTGTTTTCTTCTACTGAAAAGGGCTCAGCAGCAGACTGATGATCTTCTGAAGGGTTTGGTGGAAGCCCAGTGTTTCTGATGACTGCTGAGCGCCTAGCAATGGTTGAATGGGCCAAGTTGGAAGGACAGATTAGACGAAGCAGGTTTTGTGATAGCTGGACAAAGACTTTTCAGTCTGAGAACAGCTGAAGATATGGTAAATCTAAGTCTATAAAGTGGGTAAATGGTGCGGTGAACAAGAACCGGGAACAGTTGTTTCTGCCTTTTCCAAAACAAGACGTGGAAGACATCAGGTGGGAGTTGGGGGAGGTGTTTCAGAAGAAGAGAACACGGATTATCACATATTGCATGGTTAAACTGTGGAACTCCTTGCCACAGGACAGACAAAAGTAAATGTGGTCATAAAAGGAACTGGAAAATTTTGTGCAAGAAAAGTCTTGGGACTGTTTGAAGATGAGTGTCAGATTTACACTGGCCTGTTACCGCCATTCACAGGCAAGGACACGCAACCACGGCTGGTAATTGCAGATATGTAGTTGTCCCATGGCCGGCTTGAGCATTTCATGTCCTCCTCATTACCTTTCCTTGAGAAAATGTGAACTCAGTTTGACAACCACCACCCTAGGCGAGCTTCATCCAGCCTTTGGGTGAGCACAGGGGATATATGACGTGAGAGCCCTTCCAGTCCTTTGCTGGGAATTGTGTAGTCTGGCATATGTGGTGAACCAGATAGGAGGGGATAAAAGAGGGAAAACAGCTGATGTGTTACAGCGATAAACCAGCTGACCTGCTTGGGATTTTTCTGCCTTTTTTTGCTCTTCTGCACTGTTACTTAAATACATTAGAAGAGAATACCAGATGGAGATGAAGAACAAGTAGCCGTCTTTGTCCTTTCCCCACCTCCTGGGTCATGTTGCGTGGTTGTGAAGCAGCACAGGACATATCCTTTGTGTCCAGGATCCCCTGGTGTGCTCGTGCTGGGGCGCAGCCCCCCTCCGCAGGCGGCTGGCACACGGGATACAGCCTATGGAAGGAGCACAGCTGGGATTTCCCTCCTCCTTGTTATCCTTGGCTGCTGTGAAATCCCCTGGAGTTACTGGCAACCTGCATAACTCGCAGCAGCTTTCCTAATAGCTCTGGTGATGTTGTTTCAGTGTAGTAACGTCTCCAAGATAACAGGCAGATTTTGTCCAGCGCAGCGGGCTCAGCTGGAGAGGGATGTGGGGAGTCTCTGTGAGCGGAAGCTGCATCACAGCTTGCAAGACAAACCAGCAGCGTGTTTTCTGTTTTGCGGGAGAAGCCGCTTTCATGGGACAGGGGTGGGAACATAACAGAAACTTTCCCCCCTCCCCTCCCCCNCATTGCCCCCTTGTCACTGGTTTCGTAGCGAAACGCTTCCCGGGTCCTCCCTCTCCTAAAGTGTTTTCATAGCAAACGTCTGAATTAAGCTGTGCAGGTGTTGGATCAGGGTCCGTGAGCTCTCCTCTCCCGGGAGAGAGGAGTTGCACACCTCTGGAAGAGCCCAGAGCAGGTAACCAGCGGGACACGTTTCTGAGCCTGTGCCCTTGCTCGATTTAGGGAGTTGTGTGGCAGTTGTGTTGTTAGGAAAGGGATTAGTGCTGGAGCCTTTTTCTTCCTGCAGTTGGTTTCGTTGTGCTGGGAATCTAAACTAGGGACTAGGTTTACTTTGAATTTAATTATGTATTTAATGGCAAAGCTGCCAAGAGCTGTCAGGTATTTTTTTTCTTTATTATATTTCTTATGAACCTAAACAGATTAATATTTGCAAGAAATACTTCCAGAGTAATTTTATCAAAAAACTTCATTATTGCCATGGGAAATTCAATACAATTTTAATCTGGGACCCGTTCCACTTTGCAGTCTAGCTAGACTGTGGGTTTTAGAGGTAGGCACCGTGTGCGTATCGTGGCTGTGGCGTATATTGTACGTGTATATTGTGATGATATATTGAGCCTGCTGCTGCGACTCTGCACGATACTACTTGAGTGTCTACACTGATGTCCTGTGTTTGCAGTTAATTAGTTAATAGCTGATGATAATGAATAAAATCCTCTCTTTGCTGTGTCCCACTATTAAAGGCGAGACAGGCGGTGCATACGGGTGAGCGGTACAATGACAGCAGCTGATGAGGATGAGCTACATGAGAGCTGTGGCGACATCAGTCCCTCCTTTATTAAAACTTCAGCTGTAGTGTTTATTTTAGCAGCGAATTGCTCCCCCCTCAGCAACCTGAGACAGCAAATGAAGTATGCACGCAGTGGACCTGCGTGGCAGTCCTCGAAGCCCGCTGTCAGATTGATTACTTAAAGTGCATTTGAAATCAAGTGCGGTACAGTCAGCTCTAGATCATTTCGCAATCATTTTTCATGTGCCAGTAAGTAAAACCATGGTGAATAATACAGCTGGTTGAAAACGGGGAAGCTACTCCGTCTTGTAAATCTAAACGGACCTCACCGTCTCTTCCCTCTGCCCTTGAGTGCAATGCAATCATCATGACATAAATAACAACCGCGGCGATATAATGGAATTATATGAGGGCTGCTATTGTGAGTGCTGTAGAAATAAGGCCGGCAATACTCGGAAGAGCCGAGATCAGAGCTGAAATAGAGGTTGAATTGATTTCCTTTTCTTTTTATCTGTCAGGAGCGAAGGAAAAGAAAACAAGTCCCGCTATGTTTGTAAAAGCTTCAAGGAGTTGCCTGTGTCCGTTCGCGTGGCGGCGGAGCGGCAGGCACGCGCCTGTCGGCTTCTTCTGAGGCTTTTGCTTCCATCCCCTCCTGAGGCAGCAGTGGTGCTTGTTGAGCAATCAGCTGCTGCTCTGGAGGTCTGGATGACCCATGACAGTCAGCACTTCGGGAGCGCTCTCGGCCACCGTGCCACGGGATGGGGCTGCGGTGGGAGATGCGGCTGAAAGGCAGCAGGAAGGAGCACAGCACAGCTTGTAGAGCTGCTCCCTCTCCTTTCAGTCCGGAGTTTCAGCTCAAGTGGTTTCAGGATGAGGAAATGTGCTCCTTGTGCTTGCTCTTTGCTGGCCACCACCAGCCATTGAGGTGACTCTGGTCCACGGTGCACGCTGGTGGATCAGTGTGTGAGTACTCAACACAAGAGCTCATGGCAGAGGACCATACCCAGTGCCTAAACTCCCAAACTGGTCCTGTCTCCTGGTCTTTGTACATGCAGACCCCATGGCTCTGGTCCTGCTCACACTGCGGTCAGGGAGGATGGGGATTTCAGCCAAGTCGGAGTCCTGGGGTACAGAGGGAGAAGGTATGGTCTTCAGATGGGACCGGAGCCCTGCAGTGATGCAGGGAGATAAGAAACCAACTTTAGACTATCTATATTGAACTACTGTTTCAGGAGACATGTTTCCATTTTGTTTTCTCTATGTTTGTGAAAGAAAGTGCCCAGAATTTCTGGGTAGGTCACACACGAGCTCCATAAGGACAGGAGACCCAGGGAAAGAAGTTGCTTTGTGCGATCCCTTCTACAGTCCAATGGTTTCATGTACTTCTGCAACACCGTATTTTCCTGCAGAGGACCTTGAATTGTTACGTACCCAAGGAAAGCTTACCAGGAGCGTGAGCTTCTGTGCTGGGTTGGAAGAAGCAGATGTGAACGTGGGAGTCAAAAGCCCTTTCCAGAACTTGTAGGCTTGGAGAAAGGGAGGCATCAAATGGCTCTTCCAGCACTAGGCTGAAAGCCTAGCAGACAAGAAAAGGGAGGCTTTCTTTTATCTCACCCCTGCCCACTGCCTAAAGGCCACCACTTGAATCAGACCCAGGTGGAAGAAAAAGTTCTTTCCGTGATTTTATTTTATTTTTCTTATCGGCTCTTGCTGCACCTTTTGTTGCATTCAGCTTCTCATTTCTTATCTAGTTCCTTGCATGAATAAGATATGCCACATACTTCCCTGACATGTCTACCTACTATAAATACTCTGTCCTTCTGTGGAGAGAGAATATGGAATATATGTGTGTATATATATTCTGTATGCATCTAGAATCCTAAATACCATTTTTCCAATATTGTGTCTTTAATGGGAATTCACTGATTAGGCGCATAAAAGGCTACAGAAGATGACAGTTTCACTGTGCTCAGTTTTAATACAAAGAGTACTATGGTTGCTAAGAGACTGATACTTCAAGTTTGGAAATCTTCATCCACACTAGATATATTATCTTGGCAAATTGGACTTTCTGAGTTGGCAGCAAATGGAAAAGAGTAACTTTTAAAAATAGAGATAATTTAGATGACGTCAAAGACATCTGGTGTCCTTTTCCAGAAATGTGAGACTGATTTATTTTGCTTATGTGTATAAATCACTCTGCACCCAGTGTGAGTTTTTACTTATGCCTGCATGTGAGTCTGATTTATTAGTAAATTAACTTTATGTTTAAGATGTTTAGCCAGGTATATTTTAATGAAATCGGCTTTATGTTTGCAACAGGTAGTACCTGTCTGCCCTGTGTATGTTGGAGAACCTCAGCTTTGTGCCTCTGTGCAAAGCAGGATCTCGTAGTGCCCAGAAACACCCACCCGGCTCCGCAGTGACTCAGAGAGGACAGTCACTTGTTTACCTTCCTGGTGAATTTGCTCTCCCATCCACGTATGGACCCTGGCGGTGCATACTCGGAGTAGTGTGGCTGCAGACTTTATTACCACCTTGCTAATGGTCTGCGTCTCTCGTCCTAATTCCCACCGTGAATTGGTGGGTGCAGAGAAAGGGGGGAGGAGTGCCTGGACTTAATGATGCCTTATCATCCCTAATGCATTTTGGTCTCAAGAAGTGCCAGTGCTCCTGAATGGCAAGGAGGCTTTGAATGACAGCTGGAAATCAGCTGGGGACTCACTCATGCCGTATATAAGAGGCAGTGGAGAAGAAATGAAGGAACTGGAGAAAAAGCCGAAATGGGCAGCACGAGACTGACGTGAGACAAAGGGAATAAATTATAAATGACTCAAAGACGGAGGGTGGGAGGAGATGGCTCCAGGTCGCTGGGGGAGAAGGATTATCCTTGCGTAGTGGGTGCGAGGGGCAGGAGAGGAGGGGAGCGCTGCCACCCGGCAAAGGAAGGGTGCTCCAGGAGCGCAGTCGGGGTGCACGTGAAGAGAGTGATCTGGGGAGGATGAGCAAGAAGAGGCTCAAACATGTGCCGTTGGATTTTCCAGCCGTAACTTGTATTCTGGTAGCATTTTTCCTAGGGATTCATCAGGGTGCCAGCACCTGAAGTCACATAGATAAGGTGTAGCTGCCTTTGTCACCTTTACACTCTGACTTGCAATGCTAGGGAAGGCTGTTCCCCCACTTCAGGTATTGTTCTGCTTCCCAGACAGAGATCGATGGCCGGGCGTAAATTATTTCCTCTCAAGTAGAGCTTAAGCTGGACTTCTCCATAGTTGGAAGGAACACATTTGAATTTTAATATCAAGTCTGAAAGGCAATTGCAGCCTGTGCACTTGATTATGTGTTCAGGTTATGAGATTTTATGTTGTTTTTAGAAATGTTCATTTGTTCCAAGGACCAGGAGATATAGAAATGGCCACTGAAATGTGAATATGTGATATATTTTTAAAGTATCAAGTGAACATAGAGGGAAATGATGATAAAGGCAGGTTACATGGTTTTTTCAAGCTTAGACAATGCACTGTAATTGTATGTCAGAAGTCATTCAGGTTTGATATCACGCCAACTAATTAAACCATCCTCTCTGAAGAGACTTACTGTACTTTCAGCTTTTGCCGTTTCGTTCTCAAGAACAAAAAAATCTCTGAAGGCAGCTCTCGTGTTCAGTGCTCACGTTGGCATTAATTTGGATGGGAACCAACACATGGGAAATGGGAGCTATGATCAAATCCTCCTCTTGTTTGACTGCTGTAAACCAGGTTCATTTGCACCAAAGGTGGTGGAAGAAAGAGAAGGGCTGTATGCTGTCCCGTATACCGTGTGCATCTGCTGTCGCTCATTGTTGGTGGCTTATCTCCATTCCAATTTTCTGTGATCCACAACACGTGAATCCTGCTGTAGTTTCTGCTTCTCCTGAGTAACTGCTGTGGTTTGGGCTGGGCCGGCCACCAAACGAATGAAAGAACATCTCCCTTCCTTCAGAGGAGAGGAGAGAGAATGAGAGCATCTGTCATTCGTTAACAGAACAGTAATCTCCTTGGGTGTCTTATCATTGTGTTCCTTCCACGTATGTCAGAGGACACAGTTCATAGATCGGTGAAGGTGGGAATTGTGGGAAGAAGGCAGTGCAGGCTGGTAGTTAGTTGTGAGGAGTCATGTCGTGGCTTGAAGGACCTGTGTCTTGGACAGTGACCTGGCAGGTAAGAGAGCAGCTCTTGCAGATGAGGGAAGGAACATCTCTTCTCTACTGCCAACACCTCGTTGCTCCTTTTGGTGATATTGTCCCTGTATCCTATTAAATACCTGAAATATTTCATTGATGGCAAAGCAACATACCAGTAACAGCAAGAAATGAGGCTGTGCTCTCCAGACCACTTGTGGTCTAAAGGATGGTGTCCTGTAGGATGGCTGAAGGCCACTGGCAGAAGAGCTGTGGCCAAGAGGAGATGAAGATGTCTCCAAGCCTCCAGGGCTTTCTTTCTGGGGTGTGTTTTAGTTTTAGCCCACAGTGCACAGACTGATTGCCCTAAAGAAGAGGGGGGTAAGCCAGAAACGCAGTGGTGTGAAGTGCCGAGTTTACTCTTAAAGTTGGAAAGTGAAGGCTGTTTCTCAACTAATTCAGCCATTTGTGGAAATTCTAGCATCCTCACCCAAACGTCGGATGCCCCCATGGTGTGTACAGGAGGTACAACCTGACAGCTGTAGGAAGAGCTGGATTTTTGGTTATGGGTACCAAAGTGGCGGCCTGCCAGGAGGAGGAGACTGACTACACAATATGTTCTGCACTGAGCACTGGCTGGAAAAAACATGGTATAATTTCATGAAAGCAAGGAGAGAGAAGGTGTCCACTGAGAGTCCTTGTAGCCTTTTCTGTAGCCAGGAGAGACTGACTCAGTTGGATAATCAAAGTGGCTGGGGACGTTCGGAACCCTGGCAGACAGTCCACCCTCCTGCACCAGGCATCGAGCTGGCTCTGCAGTGTAAAATGGATGTTTTAGCCCTAAAAGATGTTTTTTTTTTTGGTTTTTTTTTTTTTTTTTAATGTGTTTCACTGCACCAGCCAGAGGAGGTAAACACTTATTGGGACTTTATTGCCTGGCAGCATTGGCTTCTTGAAAGCTTAAATACCTCAAGGTTTCGAGCAGGCTCTACAGAGGGAATGAGCTGCCAACTCCACCGTCATATGGGAACCACTGTCAGAGGTGGGGTGGGGAGGTGGGTAGACCTGGATATGGCCTGGGAGCATCACTCTTGGGTCTGATGTGTGAACTTCAGTGTGTTTTCCCAAAAACTCATCCCTAGTAGGAAAGAACCAGCTTCATCTTGAACCAGAGGCAGAAATCTTCAGGCTCCCCTTGTCTTACATTTCATGTGCTATAGAGAGGCTTCTCCAGCTGCTCCCAGGGTTTGGTTAGTCAACAGACATGACCTGGGTAGGATTTAATGTTCATCTATGCCACTAAGAATGGCTTCAGAGGGTGTTAAACCTTGGAGAACCAGAGCAAGGTTACTCTGCCAACTACTGTCCTCACCCAAGCAGATCTGATGATCCGCAAGGAGTAAAGTAGTTTGTCTTTTTTGGTGTCCCAGTCCAAGCAGTGAGTACGAGCAAAGGGCCCGAATCTCATTTCTCTTCCATTATGCCAGCAATATTTCTCTTCATTTGACCAGAGAAGGAGTTAACAAACTCATTCCTACTTTTGGGACAGGAATAAAAAAAAAAAAAAAAGAAGAAAAAAAATGTTATTGAAAGCTAGAAAATGAAAATAAATAAATTCTTCAACATTATTTAAAATGTCTTTAAAGGTTGTGAGTGAAAAATTCCCTTTTAAGCTGGATTGTCTGTGCCTACCTCCAACACATATTTTACAATTGAATTCTCAAGGACTGCTTTCAGGTACACAGCACAGAAAAAGTACAGTGATTTATTCTTAGGAATGCTTTATTTTTATGTGCCTTTGATATGTAGAAACTGCAGTTTCATTCAAATAGTCAAACAGGAAAGAAATGCAAATATTTCAGTCGTTCTCCTGGAATGTTTGGAAGGTGCAAGGTTTTTAATACAGCATTTTTCCTGTTTTCTGCAGAAGATAAGCATAGTAAAAAAAAAACAAACAGAGAAGTTTCTCCTGCAGCTACTATTAAGCACTTTATAAGTAAAAGCTCTCTCTGGATTTGCCGGTGAAACCTTTCACATCGTGAGGGTCCTGAGCAGGTCTCTCCATATCTCAGTGACCTGACATGCTTCACTTAATCTCCTTCAGAAACGTAAGTCTCCAGATCACTAGAGTTAATTTGTTCATATCAGCGAGCAGCTTTTACGTTTCCAGTGGTGGTTGTTTTAAACTGGCTTTACAGCATCTCTGTCTGATTTCTTTGGCTGGAAATCAGGCC
Source organism: Ibidorhyncha struthersii (assembly GCA_013398815.1). Lineage (NCBI taxonomy): Eukaryota > Metazoa > Chordata > Aves > Charadriiformes > Charadriidae > Ibidorhyncha > Ibidorhyncha struthersii. Next base: position 177,040 of record VZSZ01001047.1, read on the forward strand.
GGGCATGGCTTGCTTCGGGAAAACCCTGGGACTGGTTGGTGACCTTGTCGTTAGCCGACACGTGCCGGGGGAGGCTTGTGTGGATGCACACCAGAGTTTTTGACGTTAACTTAGCAATAAATACTCTGAAAATCCCCTTCATTTTCCTCTCAGTTGCAGCCTCTTGGGCCATAACCCACCCCAGCAGAGCGTGAGCTGAAGGAGCACCTCCGGGGTTTTGGACAGGATTTAGGAAGGAGATTTGTTTGAGTCTCACCCTGACCCCTGCAGCAACTCCTCTGACTTTGCACGGGGTTGCAGACCAGCTCAGGAGCAAATTTCCAGCTGTTTGATGAGTGTCTTTGGGCAGCCTGAGTAGGTAGAGCTCCCCTTATGGCCTGGGAGCCTTGGTCTAGGACCAGAGCGTATCAGCGAGACAACAGGTCGGGGTTGGAAAATGCAGAATGATAGAACGTGTCCCATATGCCTGGACACACGGCTGCATGCTGCCGGAGATAAAGAGCACAGCAATTCTGTTCCCCTCCAATAGATCTTAATACGGTATCAGAATAATTTCTGGTGTTATAGATGTACCTTCAGCCAGAGAGCGGGAAAATCTCAGATAATGTAGCTCCAGGGAAAAATACAGATTTTTTAGTGATTTGCAATGAGTTTTCTGCTATCTGCATAAGGAAATACTTTGCAATTGCTAAAAAAAATGCTGAAGCTGTATCAGTTTTGCGTACGGACTGAAAGCGTGGCTGTGGTGTGTTTCGGTGCTTCCTGTCCCTAAACGAGTATGTTCCAATGATGCTTTGCAGTCACGTTGGGGAAAGCTTTCTCAAATTGCTTTATACTTTGTAAAGTGATAAACTTGGACCAAAAAGTATGGAGGGAGCCGGGGAGCTCGAGCTGATTGTAATTCTTCCAGTGGAAACATTTTCCATCAGAAAAATGCAGATTTGATTACATTCCCTGTTGACAATGGCCTTTTCAACTGAAAATAATAGAAGAGCTTCATTCCTGTAATGCTGCAATATTTCGTTTTGAATTTATGATTTCACTTTTTAAAATATTAAATAACGCAACCCTGAAATATTGGGACTTCTCTGCTGTGAAGCCTTTTCTGGAAACAATTCCTGAACAAGAATGACAGATGAGCTTTGGGTTTGTTACACTGCAAAGCCACCGAAAGAAAAGCAAACTGAAGGGCAGATTATTGCAGTATTTTCCTCACCTTGAGTGAATATTTGAAATTAATACTAACACTAATATTTGAAATATTTGAAATTAACCCTTACGATCCATGGTGGCCTGATCACGGCTGCCGGAAGGCTGAGGAAGAAGCGGTTTGCGGCCGAGCTGCCCAAAACCCAACCAAGCGCAGGATTGTAATTTACCACCCGGCAGAGCTCATGTTTCGGGCAGTGCTTCCGGCGCACCCCTCCTGCCTGCATCCCTCTGCCTGCATCCAAGGCTGCTCCGTCGCCGTTCTTTTCATTCTTTTCCCTTCTCCTGCAATGAGCTTTCACATCTGTCTGCATTACCAAGAGCTGCAACCTTTGGTTTTACCTGGTCTTCAAAGCAGTCATCCTTATCTGATGGCGATTCTGAGTCTGTTTGGGTAACTAAGGGAATTTCCAGTGTAATTAATAGGTGTCAACAGAGGCGGCAGAGCGTTGGTGCTGCAGGGTTTGGGTAATGAGGAGTGAGGTGTAAGCCCGGCTCTTCTGTCAGGCTGTTATTGGTTTCTCAGGGATTTGTGGACGTATGAAGACCACCTTGAGGTAACAGTGCTCAGCAGTGTTCGGAGACTATAGTGATTGTCAGCCAAAGAAGATAAAGAGGTACCCATTTTTACTGTGCAACTGAAAGTGAAAATAAGGGGAAAAACTGGCCCAAAGCAAGGGAAAAATAAGAATTAATTTCCCTGCATTAGAGTTCAGGTTTCTCTGAATAAATAGCAGAAACCGTAATTGTAATTTCTGGCACCTAGACCAAGACGATATTTTTGGCGTTATTGAGTGTTTCCCAGTTTCATTTCAAAATGGAGCTGGTTCCGCATTTTTCCTCCTTTTGAGGCAGGATTGTTGTTTTTTAGGATGAAGCTCATATTTCTGAGCCCTGAAATGGTGAAGAGGGTGCATTAAAGTCAGATTTGTTTTGCTGAGCTCCTGTTCACAAGATATGCTCTCAGTGAAGCAATTTATGTGTTACAGTCACTTTGGTTTTAAGGAGAAAAACTGTCTTTTTTCCAGGATAGAGTAGATTCTAGGACTTGGGGAACACAAAATGCACAGGAACAGGCAGCTTTGAACTGAAAAGAATTAAATCAGAGGTATAGTGTAGTCCTTCCAAGGGGCAGTCTCTCACCTTGGGTGGTGATACCAGAGAAACAAGGAGTGGGAATAAATCTAAGGACCAGGTGATAAATTTGCTGTTTGGAAAGGGAATGGGGGGGTGCGGAAGGTGCTGCTCCTGTCCCACCTGGAGGAATCAGTGGAAGAGCAATGAGCAACGTCTCGCCGGGGCCTTACAGGTGTGTGGGCTCATCTCATAAGTCCTGAACAGTCACTGCCAAGGATCGAAGTGCTTCTCTGGTCCTTAGTATAACCATAGTAAGGACATATTAAGTTGGGTTTAATGTGCCACTGGGTAGTTAATTAAAGGCAGAGGGACTGGGAAAGCAATTGAACTCCAGTAAAACTTGCCGCAGGTACTGGTTGTCCTGACTCGAGAGTCATTTTGCGATGGGAAGAAGGATGCCAACTTATCATCTTTGTCAGAGCCAGCTCTCTGGGTGCTTGAGACGCTCGTAACAAATGGGTCTCTGCATAGCTGTTTCGAGGACATTATTCTAAATGGCAGGTACCTACGTTTGAATATTGGGCAGTAAATTTCCAACAGAGAGTGCTCAAAGTCTAATTAAGCCACCTTTGCAAAGTCTAGGGAAAGAGCTACAAATGATGGGAGAGGTTATATTTCCTACGCAGTTATTGCCAGGCAAGACTGCAGGCTGAAACTCTCATTTTGGTAAGAAACGTATGAAGACTGTTCTAGCAGTAAATCAGTACAGGGTGCAAATTGCATATATTAAAAAAAAAAAAAAAAAAAGAAAAGATGGGCGGCCATTATCTCTTCAACATTAATGTGAGTTGTCCCTAAGTAATCTTGAATCAAATCACTCTCATTCTGCGAGATGCTCCAGGGTAGGGTCTTAAGCTCATTACCTATTTATGTCCAGCAAATGTTTCACTTCTGATGATGAATTGAGTATTGATGTCAATAAACTAAATCAGCAGGTCCAAGATATTATAGGTTTATGTCTAGGCAGCTTAAAAAAAATGTTGTGAAGTTAAACAATTCTCTCCGTGGCTCAACTGTTCCCTGGAGAATACATACTGCGCAGGAGGTTCTCTGAAGTGGTGGAGTGTCATGGGAGGGAAAATGGTTTGTGCCTGCTGTGTGTAAAGGATGAGGGAAGGATAGAGATTGTTTCCTAATAAAAAGAAGTAGTGAAAGAGGAGGTTGAGGTTTCTTTGGAAAACAGTGGAAATTTATTCTCTGCTTATTAACCTTTTCAGTAGCAGGTTCTTAACTTGTAAACAAAAGTTGTAGCGTGCATCTTAAATTTGTCTTCTTTCATAGTGATTTTTCATTGTTAGGACTTTTTCTTTTCCTCTTCCTTTTCCTCTTTCTATTTCTTTTTCTTTGTCTTTTTCTTTTTCTTTGTCTTTGTCTTTTTTCTTCTTCTTTGTCATTTTTTTTTTCTTTTTTCCTTTTTCTTTTTCTTTGGTATTTTTTTTCATTTTTCCTTTCATTTGCTTTCTTTTTTTCTCTTTTCTTTTTTATTTTCTTTTTTTTCCTTCTTTTCTTTTTTTTTTTTTCTTCTTTCTTTTTCTCTATTTCTTTTTCTTTTCCATCAAGAGTGGGTAGTGAATTTTTACCCTACCTTGGACATCCTGGGTTACAACACTTCCAGAATGCCTCACAAAAGCCCTGAGTCTGACTTCCCACCTTCCTAACAGTCCCATCACAGAGACCAGAGCTGGAAAGGACCATAAGCCCAACCAGCACAGGGTCCAAGCAAGGTCAGAAGCAGCTGTCACCAATAGTGTGCAGTGGCTGACCCACAGCTGCCTGGACATAAACAGGTGTGGGCCTCTGGGGTGTTTGCATGGCATTTTCCAGCAGCTCAGTAATCCACGCCAGGACAAGAAAAAGAGAAACAGAAGAGGAGACTGTGCAGGTCTTGTAGAACTCTCTGAATTTACATATTTTGCCACAGTCTGTGTGTTTGGAGGTTCGGAGCCCTCTCCTTTCTCTTACCTGGGGAGTTTTGTAAGTGGAAGGAGTCAGAAGCAGGGTGTCTCCTGATGGTTGGATTGAGTACCCCACCCAACGTGCCTGCGGGCACACAGGGTCCATGGGTTGTTCCAGGAGACCAAAATGCACCTCTGGAAATGGCAGGAGGTGCAGTGCTGGCTCCGCATCCATCTCCTGCAAAATGATGGTGATGTGCGGTGGAGTCTTGCATAAAACGCTGAGACCTTTAAAAAGATGCTTTCCATCCAATGAATAGAAATGACACATGTGCTTATGCAGCCAACAGCCATCCTAATGCTGCTATTTATAATGACTTGTTTGATTGTGGGTGCTCAAAAAAAGACCCACATTACGAGCCGTTTGGTTGAGGGAGTGGAACCACAGAGCCAAGGATGCGGCAATACATCAGGAGAACGAGAGATCTGAGCAAAGTTTTCAGACAGGGATTGGCAGGTGGTACCACTGCAGCACATGATCCCTCGTGTAAGAATTAACATGAAATCACCTTGGTTTTATGCTGACTGCTGCAGTGTGCACTGATAAACTTGGAGTAAAAATTTCCTTAGCGTGCTGAGGAGTAAGGCCATGGGCTGGAAGAGGTCCCTGAGGCCGGTTCCTCCTGCTAGAGGTGACTTGGTCACAGAAACCAAAGCTGCCCAGAATGGGCAAAGCCCCATTTTGAAATGCTGCAGTCGTTTCTCACCTCTGAACTTTCTTCTAATTGTCAGGTTGAATTTGCTCACATCCATTTGTTCTTAAACTGATACTGCTCTTCACCTGAAATAACTTTTCTCTGTCCCTGGGATGTCCCCTGCATGTGCATCGCACGTGGCAATCAAAGCACCCCCATGAGCCGATCCCTTCTCTCCTCTCCAGGCCTGGCAGCCCGGCCTTTTGCATTCTCTCTGACGTCCTCCTCACTTCTTTTTTTCTGGGTTCATCCCTCACCCCTCAGGACCAGCCTGTACCTTTCTAAGCACTGGAAACTTGATTATTCTGCATCATTTAACACTGAGGTCCACAACAGAGCATCTCCAACCCCTTGCGTCCTTCTGTTGGCGTCAGGAGGAGTGGAAGGGGAGCCCTGCTTGTCTCCTGGATGAAGTCCTGGCCACGGTAGGGAAAAGTATAGGGAAGAGTGAAAGTTGTTATTTTGCCAAATTCTTCTGACAGCTGGCTTTCAGCACTGCACCTCCCCACGGGCTCTGTGCGATGCCGCAGGGCTCGTGCGGTCGCACGCTGCTCAGCATGCAGCCACAATTCCCGAGCAGCCTTGTGCGAAGGCGTTTGAGTGCTGCTGTCCACGCCAGCCTGCCCTGGGAGTAAATATCCTCGAGTATTCCCAGTCCAGCCCTTGTTGCTTGCACTAAAAGCTTCCATTTAAGAGAGTATCTAGCAGCAGCAGATAGCCTTTATGTTGTGCGTTTATATGGTAATGGGGTGTTCCCGCAGGTTACTTGGCAAGTGTTAAATGTGTTTGGGAACGTAACCACAGGAAATGTCATTTCCACAAATCATTTTTTCCTGGGGAAGGAAAAAAAAAAAAAATCTGCCAAATTATGTATGAAAAGGTCCCTCTAAGGAAAAACAAGATGAAGCGCTTCGTTTTGAGGCAGACCTTTCTGAGCTGAGATACTTCGTCAAGTTGACTCCCTCTGGTTTGCTTCGCCCATTCGACATAACTGTGTCTATCCGAGCTGCCGTAGCGCTGAAGCCACTATTAAACTCGCGTGTTTATGCCCCATTTCCCGCAGCATGTTTTTGGTGATGCTGACGGGACTCGGTGCCCCAGCCCTCGGCAAGATGATGCAGGCGGTCAGGTAGACGCTGCTCCGGGTTGCAGTGAAGGAGTTTGATCTGGGGATGCTGAAGTGTTTTGCTGTGCTTGAGAATAACCAACTGAAATATTTTGACACTTTCAATTGGAATATGTTGGGGGGGGAGGGGGGAGGCATTTCCATTAAATGAAAAATGTAGTTACTTTGACACTTTGTTGCAATTTTCAGCAAAAAAAAAAAACCCAAGCGTAAGAATAGCAGATGGAGGGATGGAAATTTCCATTTTTTTTTAAACAGCCATAGTAGTTACGAGACTCACTTAACAGTTCACTCAAGGACGTGCTATTTGCAGCTTTTAGATCAGTCAGTTTGTACTTTGGTGCCCAAACCTGCAATTAAGTGAATGAGATGACTTGCAAGATTTTGGGTGGTGGTATTTCTTCTCTTGTCATACTAATGAAAATAACCATATAGGGCTCTGATTGTAATTGCGGTGCACTTAGGGTGTGGTAGTTACAGTGTAATTACAAAATTTATTATGGTGGTATTTATACCCAGTGAAATAAGCAGAAACCATCTGCGGTGCCCAAGTGTAGCTAGTGGACACCCATGGCTCAGGCTGGATTTATTTCCCGGAGAACCGTGATTCATTCTCATTCAGGAAGCAAAACAAGAAATAATGACGGTTGCCTCTAGTTACCAGTCAGAGGGAAATCATCTGTGAAGAAACCTGCTCCTGAACTTGGAGAAGGGATGAGCTGGGGACCGGAGCGCAAGGTCAAACTCCCATGTGCCTGGGGCAGCCGGGAGTGCGGAGAGGTGTTTTGAAGGGAAGGGTTGGAGCCGGTGGGTGAGAACGTTGTCTTTGCATCTTTCTGGATGCAGATGGAAAGAGTTAACGACTTTCTAGGCTGGGTATTAGGTCCGTCTCTGACGGCGGTCTTGCTTTGCGCCCTTCAGAAAAGTAATAAAAAAAAATCATCCTTTTCCTCGATTCTTCCCAGAGGAGTGTGGGGGTAATTGGACGGCCGCGTGCTCCAGAATAGGGAAGCTGGAAGGTGCAGCTGTTAAATGTGAAGGAAGAGGGGGAATGAATTAAAAGCAACCCCCCCACATGAGCTTTTGAATGCTCAGATAACTCTGAGAAATGCATGCTGTGCTGTTGGCTCCCGTGGAACATAAATCCTCACCTGGGAAAAAACACGGAGCTAAACTTCCCTGAGAAACGTGCCATCAAACCTAGCTCACCCCACCTGCCTTGGCTCTTCTGCTTCAAAATCTTGGCCCATTCACACAGCACTCCTTCCTTCTTGCTGGACTTTTTGCCCTAGCAAATCTTTCCAGCCGTGTATTATTTGGGAATCTAATTAACGTTATGTCTGCTCCCTCTTTGAGATCATTAATGAAGATGTTACTTAGGATGCTGATCTCTTCTCTCTCCTCGTTCACTTGAACGCCATTCAGCATCGTGTATGGTCCACCTGACGAAGTCTCTTTGCGGCAGCATTGCTTGCTGGTGCTGTTTGAGTTGATTCTGGGAGCGAGACGGTTTAGCGCTGCTCAGTCACTGGCTGTCGGGTGAGCACCTTTGTGTTGAAGTCACCTTGTACAGAGGAGCAGTATCGCCGTTCCCAGGGGCTGGAGAAACTGAGGCACGGAGAAGAGCACTCAGGTTCTAACCTGGGCTCCTTGAGGAGAAGTGACATTTCCTGAGGCTCAGGTCAGTGCCATCACCAGCAAAATGGGCTACTTTCTGTTCTCCATATCTTTCTAATACTTTCTCTTCTTTTTTTCTCCTTTCATACTCCAATATAGTACTGTGTCGCCTTCCTACACTTGAGAGCAAAAAGAAGATACTACAGAGTGGAAAGGGGAGTAAATATTACAATTTGTTAATGCCCCAGGAAAGGTGTAATCTGAATATATGTGTGCGGAGCGGTGTGGAGGGCTGCTGCCAGCCAGGCTGGGCAAGGGGAAAGGCAGCTGCTGGGGCAACATCGCGCTGACACCCGCTCCCCCTGTTATCTTTTCTCTTAAAGACAAAACAGGGCTCTGCTTTTCTTGACAAGGGTAAAGCACCCCTATGCAGAGCAGCTTCCAGTTGAAATGGAAGAGGTCTCAAAGTTTCCCCTGAGACCTGGCAGTGTCTTTGTTGAGGGATTTACTCCATGGACCACATCTGCTCCCAGTTCTGAGCCAGGAGCATCAGTTGCCATGGCGACTTCTTTGGGAAAGTCATATGGGGAAAGCGCTGATGTATTTTTAGCTTTGGGTAATGAAATTTAACAGCTGGAGATAAAGGTGAGGGCCAGCCAGGGTGCCCCACATTCGTGGACCACTGTTTGGGACCGGCTCTTCGGCAGTGCCGGCGGGAAGAGCTGATGGGGCTGCGTTCAGGGAGGATGCTCAGCCCTGTGGCTCCCACTCTGGGTGCGGTGCAGGACAGCACCCGCGAGTACATGGGAGGAGAAGGAATCACTATAAAGAAAATCTGATAAGGAGGTGGTGTTACACGTGAAGATAAAGAGGAGGCACTGACTGAGGTCATAGCTGCTTCGTGTACAGTGTGTTCAACCTATAAATAGCTCTTCAAATATACCTCTGCACAAGTGGTATTTATAGAGTGATGAGTGAAAAAAGCTCCATTCGGGGCCAGGAGTTGATGTGTGAAGGATGTTTCAGGCTTGGTCAAAAGTTCAGGTGTCTGAGAGGTACGGAGCAGAGCTGGACCCCAAATGCGTGGGGGTTTCTCCTCTGAGAACTCAAAGGTTGCAGTGCTGCTAAATGCACCTTCTGAAATCAGTGCGTCTGGCGAGGATACTCACTAGACCTTGGCATTCAGATATCCTACAGCAGAGCCCCTGTACAGACGTAACTTATTCAGGTAATTTGGATCAGTCTAAGTCACGTGTAAACTTTTCTGAAGGTAGACCCTTATTTTATTTTCTAAAATACTTTCTCAGCTCCCTGCAATATTTTTAGTTCTTTCGTCTTCAGCTGTCAAAAGTTTATTTTAAAATTAATTGATTTCGATGTAATATTTACTGCACTTTAGCTTTCAGCACAGCATATGAAAATAGATTTCACTACAGCTGGCAGTGTCTAATGGGATTCGTTCCTGCTCCAAAGGCTCTTTGCATTATGTACCGATACTTCCAGCCGAGCTTGCTTTGAACAGCCTCACCATCTTTCCATATCACCGAGCTTACAGCAGCTTGGGCTGGCAGGGAGACAAGGTGAAGCGTTTAAGTTTAAAGGAGCCACAGCTGATGCATACCTCGAACCCAAAGTGTAGATATTACAGATCTGGCCCGATATTCATTGGAATTAATAGGATCTTCCCTTTTTTGCGTCAGTGGGCTCTTTGGCTGGATTAAAAATTGATCCTATCTCATTATGATAACCACAGTTGTGGTGCAGATTAAGCAGTGGGTCACGGAGCTGCCCTGGCCCATCACCAGGGTATTATTACACACGGCAGAAAGCAGCACGTGGAAATTGGAGCAGACTTTGCTAACGCACCGGTGTTGTCAAGGGAGGTGGTGAACTTTGATGTGAGGTGATTTAGAAGCAGCCTTTGAATTGTAAAGCTCTGAATAACCTGGTAGCCAAGACGTCACCGAAACCATTTACTGGTGGGTTATGATGCTCCCAGCTTTTTACCAGGAGGACCGAGGACTATCCGTTACCTTTCACGGAGCACCACTGCAGGGGCTGGTGCCTCCCTCACACCTGGGAGCGGAGGGCAGAGGGAGCCGACATGCCGGGAGTCCATGGCAGGACCAAGAATATTTTCTCATCTGAGGCTTAATGCCTGAACTACCCAAGGGCTGGACTGACTTTTTTCCATCCAATCTGTTTCCTCATAGAGAATAGAGTATTTTTTAATTAGTTGGGTTTTTTTTCCCCAAAAAAACCTA
>VZSZ01001047.1:212446-239100 GCA_013398815.1 Ibidorhyncha struthersii
CACTGCTGTGGTGGGGACGGTGGATAGCTCAGGCGATGGCTGGGGTTCCTTAGTGAGAGCCAGACAAGCGGTAGATGTTGTGGCATTGAGGAAGGACCTCCAGGTCCTGGCTGCCAGACAATTTCTACAGCACAGTGTACAACTCAGATTTTCCCAGTAGGTATCCAGGATTTTCAGCGCAGTTTGCTGGAGCCTGACTTCTAAAGCCAGAAGAAATCTACTTGGTACCATCAAGCCCTAAGTGATGTCCCAGTTAGATGTTATGCTTCTCAGTTTTATCAGCAAAATACTCGTGTTACAGCCCTGAAGCGGCGGATGGCCGGGGCAGCTGTTGGAGCATCTCAGTGCCTCTTTCAGGTTGCAGCAGGAAGGTGCCAAGAGCTGCCAGGTTTCTGCTCACACAGAGGTACGAGGAGAAGCTCGTGCTGGGAATTGCTTGCGGAGGAGAGGGGTGTTCGCCAGCTGCCTGTGACTTGCAGTGGTGGGATCCCTGCCCATGCTCGCCCAACCTTCACCTCTGTGATGTTCCCCCCGCCGGCACAGGGCACAGCCTTGCTGTCCCAGACTGGTATTTCTAAGGAGCCATGGTGGTGGGCACATTGGTGGCCCTAGCAGACAGTTACCCAGTCAACAGCCATCTTGAGCTTCCATCAGAATGGAGATGTTTTGTTGGCCATAAGGATGGAGAGGTTTCCCTGGCCATCCATATGGAGGATTTTCGTGGGCCATCAGGGTGGACATGTTTCCCTGGCCATCAGGGTGAAGGTGTTTCCCTGGTCATCACAATGGGGATGCCCTGGCCATGCTGCAGACACAGCCAGCTCCATCCTGTCCCTGCCTCCTGCCCTCCACCAGCACTGAGGCCAGGGGAAGATGGGGACATGGCAGTCTAATGGCCACTGGCAGCCCTGAGACCATTTCCCTCCATGCTGCTTTGCCAATCTCTCTGCATGCCAGGAGGTGGGACAAGATCTGGACCACACACTTCCCTCCCCTTCCCCTGGGGTCTGCACAATCTCCTGCCTTTGTTTCTCCAAGAACTTGTGCCACAAGTGCTGCTGCACTTTGGTTTTTTTTTTTTTTTTTTACTGTTTGGCAAGAATTTCATGGATTGGTGGGTGATGTGCAGGTACTGAGAGTGAGTTCCTGGTGCTGTGACCATCACCTCTGTGACCTCAAACAGTGCCACCACACTGGCTCAGCCAAACAGGCTCTGGTAGCCCCTTCCCCAAGGTCTGACTTCATTAACACAGTTTTTCAGCAGAGGCATAATGTAGTTTTACCAAGTGGGTGGAAAGATGCTGATCTTCAGGAGAAAATCCTTAAGGTGTTTTTTCAAATAAATTTGCCACTTCATTGAGAACCTGTTTTTTTGGCTGTGAGCTTTCTGCACCATCGTTTGACTGTCTGTGGAAGTTTGAGCACGCCGTCTCCAGAGCTGGTAGTCCTGATGCAGTCAGTAGTGCCACAGAGAATTATTTTTTTTTATTGTTGCTGTTGAGTAACTCTATAAAGTGATAATTAAAATAAATAATTATGGAACCCAGTATATTGACTCACGGTTAGGAAAATGGATCAGGGTGCAGACGCTTATGGCAGAAGTCCAGAGCAACCTGAGGAAGCTGGTGTATTCAACATATGTGTGAGCTTGGTGGGAAGCGTTCAAAACTGATTTTGATCCCTTTTTCACAGACATAAGCAGATCTAGCATGTAAGGTAAAGACCTCTGGTCACAATGAGCCAGGATGATGTTGGTGTTCCCCCCCAGAGATGTATTCTAATGTGCAACTTTCCTACGCTGAGCAGAGACACAAACCTCAGGAGATAACGCAGCAAGGTCCACAGGTGGAGTTCATGGAAGTGCCCCATTTTTGGAGCAGAGCGTAGGAGAGAGCCTTCCCCTGGAGGAGAGATGGGGAAAAAAAAGTAATCATATAACAATGATTTACATGTTTTTAATCTCTTTCTACTCTTGCTGAGTGTGTTAGTTTAGATGTTTTTCCCCCAGAGGCTGGTTAGCTCAGGGGATTATTAGTACAAGACGTCGCTGTCAATCCATCAGCTCCCCCCGCACACACGGAGCTCCAATTCCTTCGAACTTTTGGAATTGACAGAGCAATGAAAAGACAAATTAAATAAACTGATGCTTTTTAGGGGAGCAGAAACTGAAAAGAGCTGTCACAAAGCAGACAGGCTGTACGTAGGTGCCAGATTTCAGGGCTCGCAGGAGCTGAGATCCCCTGTGAAGATAAATCATGAACCTCAGCTTCCAGCACTTGAGTCCTTTGTATTAAGAGACAACTGAACTAATATTAATATTTATTTTACAGCTAGTTGGTATGCAGCCACATTTTCACAAAATTAGCCAGTATGTTAGGTTAAAATATATCCTTTCCCCAATATTATCTGCTTCTTGCTACACATCATCCTTGTCCTTGCATTTTTCTAATGCCACATCTTTATTGCTGACTGGCATGAAGACTCTGCTGAACTCCCGGCTCAGAAATGCTCTTGTAGTTATTCAAATAGCCTTCGGTAGACTGTCTCTCTTTTTCCTACTGACTTTCAAAAGTGCTTGAATCCCCAGGGCAGTTTCAGAGCAAAAGTGGAATATATTAGAATCGTAGAATCAAATGATGATGAAACCCTCCAGGAATAGCTGGTTTAGCTCAGGAAAGGCATCCACTGGAGTGCTTCAGAAAGAGAACACCTCTTCCCCAGGACTTTTTGTTGTTTTGTTAACTTTGTAAAATCTTTAAAAGAACAAGAGGAAACCACTATGATGATGGTATATCCAGGCAGGCGGAGAGGGACCTCAACTCTGGTCCTGGTGTGTCCAGAGCCAGCTGAAGCTTTGCCTTCTTCTGCCTCATCTGTAGATTTGCTCGGCTTCACGTTTCTTCCCGTGTAGGTTAGAGCTCACTTCAGTCCCATTTAAGCTCTTGGTTTAGGGAAAAAAGTACCAGTTTAGTGCTGCATATGCCTCAGACTAGAGACTTTAAAATAGGTGGATAGGGAACAAGCAAACTCATGTGCGACAGGGCTGGAGAATGGATCAATCCAAAATATCAGCCCAAAACAGCCTTATGGGCTGGAAAGGGATGTGTGCCGGCTATCCTGGCTCAAAATTCCGGGGCTTGCTCTCAGTTTGCCGCGATGATTTAAATTTGTGCTTAGCTTTGCATCTTCTCGATTCGTGCTGGACATAATAGCACAGGCAGAGAAACACCAGCATAAATCTTTCAAGATTGGGATCTTAGGAACTAAGGGAAGAGCTAAGTCTTGCCTACTTGTACTGTGCTCCTTCCTCTCCTGTTGAAGTGGCGTTTTTATGTAAGATGGCTGCGTACTACCTTAGAGAATAGCTATACTCATGATTAGAGACAACACAAATGTTTTCATGAATCCAATTTTATTGAAAAATTACCCTTTGTTTTTTCCCCAAGGGAAACTTTTATCAAAGACTCTTTGAAATTGCCATTATTCCCGGAATTTTGGCATTGTTCTTATTGAATATGTGCCTATTTTTTATCAACATATTTTTAAATATTTTTTACTCACAAGTAACACGGCATTCTTATTTATCTGGAGTATGTTTTTCAGCAAACAAATCAAATGGGTTTTCTATTATATCATTTGTAACAGAAAATGGATCCATTTAGGACCTGGCAAAATGAAAATGACTTAAACATGTTTGATGTGGGTTTTTCCATTTTTTAAACTCCTAGTAATTTATCATGTATAACCATCGGGAATAGCTTTTTGGTTGCTACACATTGCCTGGCTGGCTACCAAGCCAGTAGAAATGCACCTGATTTAGGGCAGGTATCTCTGCAACCGGTGGCAGATACCTGCAAATCTCGCTTGCACTACTATTTTTTTGAGTGCATTTTTTTCTGTTGCAGCGGTGAATTGTTCTCTCTGCAAACTTCCTCCAGGTCTCTCTGTGTTCCCATGGGCTAAAGATGGTTATGATCCATATATTAAAGAATAACGACTCCTCTGGCAGCCTGCATCTTCTTCTGACAGCCCCTCTCACTGTGACTGTTGTCACTAATGTTTCTGGCCGCAGCCGAGGACAAGGAGGGCTCTACCATGGAAGGGTCTGGGGAAGGAGCAGGGGCAAGGGAAGGGTTGGGAGAGCCTCCAGCCCTGCCGAGCTCTTCTCATCTCCCCACACGGGCCAGTCTGATTGCTTTGGAGGCAGCTGACTGTTGATTGCTGTACGGGAATTAAATTAGGTGAGTTAAAAACCCGTATCAATCACCGTCATGCATACTTGCATATGAAACGTAGACTCAAAAGGTTTATGGTAATCAACGTGGAGTGGCTGATTAAAGGCCATTAAAATTCACTACAAAAAATTCTAATCCTCTCTCTCCACTTCCACCCGGCTCTTTTCCGTGTTTGATAATCGCTGCTGACTTCACTTATCATCCCTGACAAAGTGCCCCAGGATCGGACACGTTACTGCTGGCATCACGGCATCCCGAGTACGTGCTGTACATGCACGTAGAAGCAGATGGGGAGTGAAGGTAGGAATAATTTGGTTTATAGCAGACAAAGCATGGAATCTGCGGGTAGGAACATGCTGAAAATGGTCTATCACACTCGTGCATCCAGGGACACCGAAGAAATAGAGATGACATTAAAATTTTAATTGCAGTGAGAATTGATGATTTCAGAAATCCTGTGGTGTGTCGTTTATTGCATCTCAGAAATTTCTGGTGAATATGGTATCTTCCTTTTAGATATGCTCCTTTCCTGAATGTGAAGCAAGTATAGTCTCCACTGAGGAGACCACTTCTAACTTTCCTTCTCTGAATGTGCCTCTTCCACAACATGCAGAAAAGTCCCAGCTATTATTCAGACAAGGTCGTTATAGACCTTATTACAAGACGGTGCCTGCAACTAAACCTTCATAGGATTTTTTGCATTATTATTGCCTGGCTCCGGCTATTTCAAAACCCCCAGGCCTGTCTTGCGTGTGCCATTTGATAGACATCTAAATTGCTCCTAGAGTTACATCTCCATCCAGTTAACACCTGCAAAATTAAATCCTGGACTTAGAGTCTTTTGATGAAATGGGTCACAATTGTTAGGCACTACCTTTGAGTAGACACTCAGGCTCTGATGTCTCATAGATGCCACCACGCCGAGGCTCCCGAGTCAGCCAAAGGCAGGGAGCATCACTGCCTTGCCTGCCGCAACACGACCAGCAGCAGATGCTTTTCCAGCTCTGGGCTGATTTTAATGCACCCCCGAGCGGTTGTTAGAGAGCTGAATGGGTAATGGAGTCCCAATTAAGCTTTTATGTGGCCTTTTATCATTCCCCGTTGTTGTTCTTTCTGGTCATGTCAGCAGTTTGCCCTTCATGGCTCTGGCATCGCTGTGCGTGATCTCCCCTTGGTGGATGTTGCCATGATGCTGCACGCCCTGCCCCTGCCACCGTCACCTCGCTCGTCCTGCCTGCCGCGCCATGGCACAGGTACCGCCACGGCACGGGCACCCCCGGTCATGCAGCGGGGTTGTGATGGTCCCGTGCCTGGATCATCACCTCTCTCCATCACAGTGTACACCTTAGCACGTGCCTAACATGCCCTTTACCTTTATCCCATCAGGGCAGTGGCTTGTGCGTTTTCTGTGCTGGTAGAGCACAGTTCTACTGATGATGCTTTTGGACCAGAGACTGGTAGTTTTCACCAGGTCAAGTCTTTGACACTTAATTAGCTTTAGTCCTTCATTAAAAAGGGGGAGACAATAGGGGAGGTACAAATACCCTCGCATACCTCAACACAGACAGCTGTATGTGTAGAGAGTCTCTACGTTAAAACGTTTTTTTAACATTGAAAAGCTACTCGCCTGAAAGGGAGGAGAAAAGGGAACTAGTGCAGTTCAGCCCCACAGAGACAATAATTCACCATCCTCGTGTGCTAATAGCATGATTTACTCCTAAAGCTTGTGGTTGCAGGCTGCCTTTGCACAGGGTCTGGCCAATGACTCCTGATCAGCCCCTGAGTGCGTGATTGCTTTTGTTTTTCCCCGTTACCGGTCTGTAGATGATTAATATAAAGGTTAGTGTCCATGGGTTGGTCCTACAAAACATGGGTAATTGTGTGGCATTCCTGCTGACTTCAGCGAGATCTGCCTTGGTGAGCGCTGCTCCTGCCCCTTGCTTCGTAGGGTGATTTTTAGAAATTATAGCGGTGTTACAGTCTCTGTCCTTGGAGATATTCCAAGCCTGAGAGGACATGGCCCTGGGCAACTTGCTCAAGCTTTGAGCAGAGGGTGGGAAGTGCAGTGGTAGGGGTCCTGCAGGAAAGCAACGGGTGGGAGGTATTGTCTGCATGGGTTTCCCGAGGACTGTATGCTCTCCCATGTTTCGGCAAAGCTTTCTAGCCCTGCACAGGCAGTGGGGCAACCTGCAGCAGCTGCTGTTTGCATCAGTGTCCTCTGCCCCTACTGAAACTCCCGTGACGCTTGGCGTACCCAGAGGACAAAAGCTGCCATCCCTGTCCTACTTCACAGCTTCACCGAAGCTTGGTCAGAAATAAATTAGAGCTTTCCTGGTGCTCTGTGGTTACAGCAAATGTAAAGTGGTGATTTGTGGCAAATCTGACCAGGAGTCGGGTCTGGGCGTAACAGTGCAGTAAATACCACTGGTACGTGGCAGTCAACCGCCTTCAGCCTTGCCGGCTTTTTCTTTTGTTCTCGTTTTGCACATGGCCGGTTCCCCTCAGCTGGGATGCGGCAATTGAATTTTGTTTGCAGGTGCCCCGGTGAGCCAGGTCGGCGGGTACAGCTGTCCTGCAGGCAGGGCGAGGGCTCCAGCCCTCGCGAAGGAACGCTGCTGAGGCGCTGGCCTGATGGCCTGGGGGTTATACTCTCCGCTTGAAATTAAGATGCAAATTTCTGACAATAAACTGGAGAACACTGGGGGTGATTTTATTTGTTGGATGCTGTGTGCAAGCATTTCCTCGAGTTTTGCAGGGCTCATGGATGCCCAAGAGCCTCTTTGGTGTCTCCTGACCCGTCCAGGGCTGCCACATCCGCCGTATTCCCTCTGGGTTAGTCACAGGCAGGAGATGCACCCCTTAACTCCAAGGGCTGCGTTACGGAGCGGGGTGATTTATGACCACCTGAGCGGTGGGATGTTAACTGGTGCTGTTTGATAACACATCTGGAGGAAGCAGGAGACAGCTCCGGAGAGTCCCTCTTTGTCAGCAGGTCCTGCTGTTGTCACACTGGATGTGTAGAGGGCTTGTTTAAAATAACCCCATGCTCTGTTTAAATACAAAACCCAAGCAAGTGCAGTAATCGCATCCAAAATAATGAATTGCAAAGAAAATGAGATATGGAAGTCAGTTGAGAAGCCTTTCCTGGAGCTGGGGATAAACAAAATACTTGTTTATGAGAACTTTGATTCTTGATGTTTGCATCTGAAAACCTGCAGGTTGAAGTCAAAGCCTCTACTCTCTCCAGAGATGGAAATATTTCCTGTTAATAATACCTAAGTAAAGAGCAGAAAGAAGATACAGCAAATAGGAAACAGGACCAAACACAAATAGATCCATAAATTTGAAGCAGACTATTACCAAAATGGAAGTCAGAAGTGGAAAGCCTTAATATTGGAGGTGGGCTCAAGCTTTACTGTCTGGAATCAGATTTCAGGATCTCTTGAATTGTTGGATCGTAATGGTAAAAGAAATATTCATTTAGATGTTGGTTGAAAATACTCCACAACTGCAAAGAACGAGGGCATTTGCTGTCAAGGTGTTTTAAGCCAATTGCATTATATTTACTAAATTGGAGGATCTTTTGGGCGTAATGACAGTTCAATTGAATTTGAAGAGGCAGTAATATTATATCTCAATCTGCAGGTCATTGTGGGTGGCTGGATGATGAAGTCTCATTCGCTTTTAGTACGAACAAGACATTTACAGACTTTCAGATCTGACTTAAAATATCACTGACAATAAAAAGGTCACATTCTTTCAATATGATAAACTCAGTGATTCATAAGTCTCTTGTCTCTTTGGAATGGGGTAAGGTACCTAAGCTGAAAGTATTTCCTGTGTTCTGACCTAGAAAATTTGGGTTTGGGTATGTAGCGATGTGTAATGACCCTTGGTAGGCGCAATTTTAAGAGGCGATGGAGCCACATTTGGAAAGCCAGAGCATCCCGGTGGGCCCCTGTAAGCTGAAAAAAGGCTGCATCGGGGTGCACACCCCTCCGTCAGAAATCAGCCTGCGAGACACCCGTCATGTATCATAATCCCACGAGCAGATGCTGTCTAAGTAATTAGCTCTGCTGCTAGATGAAAGGCCCATGCTGAATCGTGCTAAGATTGCCTGCTTCTTTGCTGTAATTGCTAAAATACAGCAGTGCAAAAGCAGAAGCTTGGGCTATTGCTTTGGAAAGTTATTTCCACGCAGCTCAGGGGAAAAGTAAATCAGTTAATGGCTTTAATTAGCAATCTTTTCATGTCTTCCCCCCATTGTCCACGAGGAGCTCTGCAGAGATGGTGCTCTTCCCTCTGCACAGATTGCAAAGGTGCGCAGCACTTGACCACACCGCCGTCTGCAGCTGGCCATGACAGTGGGATGCAAACCTCCTCTCTCTCGCTTTGATGCACGTACAATGGACAGAAACACCCTTTTTTTCTGGTCAAAATGGACTTGGGGATCCATTTTAAGCACCTTCTTCTGTCTGGTCCATAGGACCTCTGTAGCCTGTACCTGGACACATTTCTTGTAACGGCACTAATTTCTCTTATTTCCCTCATTCCATTTCTCCTCTGGCTACTTGGGGAATAAGTCCAAGTGCCGCACATTTTATTTCTTTGTGTCTGTGCAGCAAACAGGGATTTAACATCTCCGGGAGCACTGTCTCAGCGTGTAATAAGGTATTGAGGGAGTGTGACTTCTGAAATCCCAGTAACTAATCTTATCGCACAGGCAGAACTCGCAGTTGTTTTTAGGATATGATTGGATCGAAGAGATAAATTTTTAATTAAATTAGAATGATTCCTGCTTTTGATAAATGCCTCAGTTTTCACAGTTCCTGAAAACAGACCACATAAGACCCAAGCAGGTTTGTGACGCTGAGGCACGCGGGGGTTATTGCCCCAACCTCCCGGGGCAGCCAGGATTGCAGAGGAAGGACAGGCTGCAGCCTCAGCAGGCGGTGGAAATGTAAGTGATGGCCTTGGGATGGGAACGGCTAATGAATGAGGTCATCTGCTTGGTGATTGCTCAAAAACTCCTGTCGCAACCTCGCTGAAATGCCACCTGCTAGAGACTCGAGACTCAAGAAGTCTCAGGAGCAGCTGAATGACTGAGCGCTCTGGGGTGCATCGGAGGGAGGATTCGCATGGGCGACCGCTTAAGCCAGTTCCTCTCCTCTCCGACTGGCGGAGGTTGGGCAGCTTTAGTCCCGAGGAAGATCTCAGCAATGTAGCTGGCGTGTCTCTGGCACATAACCCAAGCTGTCACCGCTTTGGCAGCATCACAGGCAAACTCTTTCCTGCGGAGAGGGTCATTTCCCACAGCTCTGGACCAGTGTGTTGAGTCAAGCCCAGGAAACCCTGTTTTTTTCCCCAGTCCCTCACCCCTGCCTACATTTGCTAGCCTGCCTGCATTCCTTCCCGCTGAGCCGCTGCTATCCCAAAGCGTTCTCCTGCTTATCAGTTTTCCTTGCATCAAGAGCTTTTAGCACAGACAGTGTGGTTTTAATGCTGGCCATGTGCATCTTCCTTTCCCATCTGTTTTTTTTTACTCGCATCTGAAATACTTCAAAGCAAAAATCTCATCCTGATAAAATTAGACAGGATAGCCCCTAGGAACAGAGAGGATTGGGGCACCCGCTCCCCATGTACTGTTCCAAGTTGCCCGTGGAGTAGGTAATTGGAAATTATGGCAAGTTAGTGTGTGTGTACACATTTGTTTTATTAATAGCCTCTTCTAGCAGTGTTACAGAGCATCACAGGTGACTTACGCTACGGTCTTGCCTGTTGAAAAGCAAATTGCCCTCTGTCTAAACCCTTTGGCTGTACATCTCAACAGCACTGCATACGGGCGAAGCATGTTAAAAGCCATCATTCTGAAGTCATCAGAAGTGATAACGTAAAAAGCAGCAACCGTTAGACACTGCTGACATAGCACACACCAAAACCAGCAACTTCTGTCACTTCCGTGCTCCGGCGATTTCCGGGCCAATCCTTTGCCGTGACCAGCTGGCGCAATGCCAGCATTTGCCCATTTTCTAGGAGGCAGAGGAGGGATTCGCCACCTTGTCTTGTTCCCAGTGAAACACCCAGGGAGCATTTATTCCAATCTGTCATTTTAGCAGGAAACATTGGTTGCTGGGGAAAGGCAAATGTTTCACGTTTGCAGATTTGATTTTGTTCCCTTCTCTTCTTGCTTTTGAGGAGAAGCACTGCGTCTTGGATTTTGCCTAAAGCCAGCCCCGTGGAGATCGGTACATTGCTGTAATATGTGTAAAACAACATCAGATAAACAAACCAATGCAGACGCGTGGTTTTCTTTCTACTGTAAATCCTACCTTAGCCTCGGCCATTGCCTCCCACATGGGAAGGTCTGCTCCATGCTCCTCCAGTCCTCACTGAAAAGCATTTAGCTGCTTTGCTTTGCCATTTGGGTGCTTTTTCCTTCTGCTTAGGCTGAGATTTCCTCTATCTTTGGTTTATTTTTGTGTGCGTGTGGAGTTGCGTATGAAGTAAGTAGCTCTCAGAAGAACTGCCAAGCAGGGAAGCAGTCTCAGATAATGATAAAAGTCGTAAAAACAACCCCCCTTCCAAACCCGAGCCATTATTTTCTTGCAGACATACTGAAAATGCAAAATCAACTTATTAGCTAAGCATTCAGTCCTGATTTCATGATTTTATGTTTGGCTTTTATATATATATAATATCCATTTTCCACTTTCATAACACCCAACAAAAAAATCATTTCACAATCCACTCCCATTTTGTTTTTGCCTATTTCCAGTCCAGTCAAACTCAGCAACAAAACAGCTGGCAGTTCAGATGCAAGTGTGATTGCAGCCTAATGTGGTACATTTAGGGAATTTCAGCCCTATCACACTGAATTTGAGGTAGTAACTAAAGCTTGTGTCGAGATGTTGCCCCTGGCTGACCGAAGAGACACGCTGCCAAAATGAAACTTTGACAAACAAGCTGGTTTCTTCCTTTCATTTTCAGGGGAAAATCTGATGTTTAGTCAAAAGTATTAAATAGCACATTTTCAAAGTGGAATTGTTATGAAATTCCATAAACTCTGAGACTTTTTGACCAAAGCAATGGCTCAGGCTGGGTTCTCGTACAAAATAATGCAATATGACAAGCTGATGAGTTGACATCAATGATGTGTATTATCCATTCATGGGAGGCAGACGATCCAAATTTCTATGGATAATTAGACAGAAAGGAGCAGGTGGTGTCAGGTTTTCCTGTTGGTTGTCAACAACATAAATGATTTTCACCAACCATTAAGATGCTTTTCACTCCTCTCAGCAAGAAAAGGGCACAGTTCTCCAAAATGTACGCTTGGCTCAATAGTTCCTGGATTTAAGTAAAATTTAAAATGTAGCTTAGAGTACTGGAAAGATCTCAATGAAATCCACATGTGCTTTCAAAGTTAAGGCTTGGCTTCTTGGCCTGTCAAAATAGCACGTTTCTTAAATAGCACATTTACACGAAAGGCTGCTCTCAGCTGGCATCTGCTGTGATCGAAGCCTTCTTCATGTGAAAATTGCTGCCCAAAATGATGCATGGCTTTGCGTGACCGGTGAGACAGTGTGGTGGTTGTTACTTCTGCAGCAGCCTGCCCAGGTCTGTGCTGCCGTGACCCCAAATCCTTCTCTGCAGACCGGTGGCTCAGTAGTGTTCCCACGACAGGTGCCCAGCTGGATGAAGCAGGGATGCCGCATGCCTGTAGGAAACAGCCACAAACTTAGACCGGCTTCTTCGGGCTCAGACTTACCTTCCCTAGGACCAGCACGTGGCTTCTTGAAGTTTCTTCCTGAAGTCCCGACAGGCAAGTTGATACCCACATGCAATGATTAGAGCCCTTAGCAACGACAGGTACAGCAGGTGTTATAAGAGGCAAGCTGAGAGATCAGTCAGTCTTGCAAGAAGTTGAAGTTAGAGCCAGTCCTGGTCCTCTCAAAACCAGCAGCAATCTCGGAGCAGAGCTTACTCTTCACGACGCGCCTCCGCAGTGAGGGGAGGCGCCCATCTCTTGCACTGATACACCAGAGAAGATGGGAATCCTGTCTCCTAATTCATTGCGTGTGTTAGATCATAGTTAAAATTGCTTCCTTGCACCGTACCTATCTCCATTTGGCTGCTGTACAGATTCTTTAGATACATTTGGTGCATCAGCTTTTCCTTAAGTGGTGAATCACACTGACACTGTGTTGAGTATTAATAAACACTCGCCTGTGTCAGGCAGAAGAGGGTAGAGGACACCAATGTTTTTATAGCTTAAAAAGGCTGGAGAATTAAAATTCCAATCATAAGAGCAAGTTGGAGGAGCGGACCTACCTGCGTGTCTAGACACTGCGTCGAGAAAGGGAGCAGGACACCCTTTGAGGTGAAAAAGAGCAGGGGTACATTTTTGGTGGAGGTTTCAAGGAGGCATTTACACCACTGTTGAATATAGGTTGGACCGGTATGTGGATTATGGACCTTTTCATGCCGCTCAGAGTGTTTTCTCTCCAATGGAAGCTGTAAGACAGTAAGGACGCTGTCTCTAGGCTGAGGATGGCTTGTTCCCTTGCTGATTTCCCTGTCTGTAGACACGTGCTGGTGGCCAGGCTGGTTTCTGGAGTTAGAGGCTGTGTCTGTGTTTTCCTCACTTTTGGAAGATAAACCTACTCTGTGGTTGTAGCATACAGGATTTTAGTTTAGGAGTAAGACCATGGGCAAAGCGGATGCCTGCATCATAATGTCTAGCATACAGCTGTGGTTAACACTGTTACAGGAACTGCAGAGCAGTGGAGAGAGCGTCTGTTCTTCTGCAGTTTGCATGGACCTTTCTTTTGTCATTCTGAAAGTAGCAGCAATGAACCAGTGAGACTCCTGAGAGAATATTGGGGTATTTGCCTATTTAATCCTGGTTTTGCAGTGAGTCTTGGCAGAGGTTTCCTCTTCAGGGCTGCTTGGCCACTCCCAGCATCCCAAGTCTAGCACAAAGGCTTTGGTGCAATGTCTCGGTTGGGAGCCTGCAGTCAACTGGAAGAGATTTCGGGAGCCAGCCAGGTGCCATTAGCTGCCACCACTTTTTTACCTCCCATATGGTTGGTAGATCATCCAAAGTGACAAGGGGCTACTGAAGAGGGACACAGACCAATTTTTCCCCACTGGTATTTGGCAGCTGTTGAAATTCTTGCTCATTGGTTCTGCTTTATTTCACCAACTGTTGCCATCCTGTGTCAAACCAGAAATCATTTTGAGCCCTACACATTGAGCGAGCACACTTCATACTCTCCAGCATTTACCTGCAGTTTGACAAGGATGGTTCTCAACCCCAAGTCTCTCTTTTGGTGTGTAGTGAGTGGTTCTTCATGGTAAAAGCCACCCACAGGTTGAGGTTGTCGGCACTGGAGGCCACTCGAGGGAGCAGATGACGAGTTGTCTGAGCAGAGCTCAAACAGCCTCTCACCGTCATCAAGCAGGTCATGATGTTGCTTGGATACAAAACCCAGAGTTTGCTGACAAGGGCAGCGCTGAGGCACCAAGGTGGGAGCTGGGCCTGGATCTTTCCTTCGGAGGTGTTTCTGCAGCTGGCAGAAGGGCAGCAGTCCCATTTCACATGTGGCACCTCGTGGCTTCGCTGTCTCCTCAGATCCCCAGGTTAAGCAAAGCACACATGGTCAGCTGAATGATCAACACTGCGCGGGGTGTACGGCCATCCCAGCTGGAGCCTTTGCTATTGCAAGTCACATGCAGAAGCTGGGTCCATAGTGCAGGTCAGGATGTGGAAAACACCATTGGATGCTACAAGGCCAGTAGAAGAAAAATGCTGTTCTTTTTGCTCATCATCTAGTACCCACCTTCCATGACAAAAATAAGCAAATGCTGAGTGACACCCAACCTTTTCCATATCGGGCGTCTTTGGAGCTCTGAGCTGGCTGTTACCACTCAGAAGGAGATCTTCAAGTTATTTATAACGGATAGATCCGTGAGAATGTCAGCACAACTCTCAGCAGCAGTCAAAACAGCAAGTGGAAAGCTTGGAAAGTTTCAGAAAGGAACGGGGAAAAAAGCTGAGCTTGTCATTACACCGGTGTGAATCAGTGGTGCGTTCGCATCTTGGATGTTGCTGGGTTCTGCTCCACTGCGTCTTGGAAGGGAGATGGTGGGATGGGAGAAGTTACAGAGAAGGACAAGGAAAAAGGTCACAAATTCCTGGTGGGGCCTCCTCAACTGGTAAACTTCAGGTGGGAAAAAGGATAACTGGGGAGTGATAGAAGTCTGGAAAGTGATGACTGGATCTGTGAAGGGTACAAATGAAACGATAGGAGACAGGTTCAGAATAAGCGAAAGAAGAGGATTTCTCTTGCAAGGTGTGAAATTTCTCGATAGCAAAAGTTTTGTGTGCTAGAAGCTTACAGGACTTCCAAAAATAACTTGGCAAATTATCATTTAGTAAACTCAAGCATTATGCTCTTGGGGCAATTTCATCCTTACCTCTGGCATTGGAGGCGGCACTGGATAGCAGTTTTTTACCATAAACCAAAAAGCAGACCTCCTGGGCTGGTGTCAGGATTCCAGCCTGGTATTTCTACTCTGTGTAGCTTTAACCAAAGCCTTTAATACCTCTTTTCCTTGTTGCAAAGTGCTATGAGATAAGCAAATGACAGCTGTTATATACCATTAGCCTGAATTTCAGCAGGTTCCCACCACCATCAGAGGAGAAAGCGAGCACTTACATTCTCCAGAAGCCAACATTTCATCTACTTCATCTTTCAGTATTTCCTATTTCAGCATTCAATATTTCATAAGGAATTAGTAAATTCTTGTTGACCTCTAAACCCCATCATTGACCTTGAATGGGACTGGAGCAAAGGATTGCACCGTTAGCATCTAAATATGGGGTAAAAACCCTAATTCATCCTCCCAGAGTCAACAGAAAACTCCAATTTAAGCAGTCACTTTTTATTTTTATTCCACAAATCACAAATGCGACTAGTGATGTCTGGGTATTCCTTATGCCTTTCCTTTTGTCCTGTAGTTTAGCAAAGTCGGCATCTTCCTGGCTAATTGCCACAGACCACTGATCTGGAACAAGTCTCCACTAAGGGTGAAACGAAATGAAGAAACGGGATATCATTAAGGGTGGGAGAGAGGGATTTACTGCCCGTTGTGGTTGCTGTGATTGCTGCTGGTGATGGACTCCTAAGGAACCACAGCACCAGCCCCAGCACTGCTACACGTGGACCACATCCATGCTCTGAGCCAGCCGGCAGCCCCTGGAGATAACTCTGCATGAACCTGTTGGATACTCTCCTACGTTTTGTTGGTATTTCCTGGTGGATGGCAAGCCCACGGTGTTCAGGAGCCTGGGAAGCTTTGGTAATCAGCCATCGGTTCCCGGCTGGGATCACCATCAGCACTGGATTCTCATACCTCTGGCAACACAGACAGGCACGTTCCTGGTTCCTCCAAGTTCCTCCCTGTTTTCTACAGTAATGTGTAGATCTGCCCAATAAGTAAAAGAAGAGGCTGCAAAGCTGAATTTCATCTGCAGACTGCAAATTACACATTTCACAGCCCACAGCCATTCTTACAGCTGAACAGATTGGTGATGGCTCCTACTACTGGCAATAAAGTTAACATGAAAAGCTTGTGCCAAGAGATGTTTGTAGAACAGGGGCTACAGTTCAATGCCCAGATCTGTAGGTGACCCTGAAGTACTCAAATCCAAAATCTAGTTTCTTTCTTTTTGAAGTCTGCACTGAAGACTGTGTTTGCTTAAACTAAAGGTACCAAGCTGCGAGAGGACTAATGAGAAAATAGGCACCAGCCCCATTTGGAGGTGACCACAATGACCTCACGTCTTCTTCTTGCTCCCCTGAACATAGCGACTATGAAGGCTTCCTTGGAAAGCTCTGTCTTTTCCAAGTAAAAAATCTTTCAGCCTAGGCTAGCTAGCTCCTTAATGCTTCTCTCTGTATTTATTGATTTGAGCTAGCGGTTAGCAGGCACAATGAGAACCCTTCAGCTGGAAAGTTTCAGATGACAGTAGACCTGGCTCCCCAGCACAGACGAGGCTGCGCAGCACTGCTCCAACAGTTGACAACTGGTTGTAACTTTGCAGAAGCTTCCTCCATATTGGTTGCTTTGTTACTGCAGGGGGAGCCATTTGAAGAGACTGAAACACTTCCAAGTTCAACTCAAGAAGATTGAATTTTGTGTTGCCAAGACTCCTTCCTTCTCTCTTTCTCTCTCTCTTTACCTCTCTCTTTACTTTTTAGAACTGGCAACTCATAAAAGGGAATGAGAAACGTATTACAGACCAGTCGTGTGCCCATGAGAAAGTGCCCCTTCTTCCAGCAGCTCTTCAGGAGTGAAGCTGTGATGCACGTAACATTGCATAAGCACATACCTGCGTAGAGTGTAACAGGAAAGACCATTACCCGGCACACATGAAAAGCTTTCAAAGGCCTTGCTATGATCTGAGTCACCAGCAGCTTAGCAGCATGAATATGATTTAAAAAACATTAAAGTGGGAGTTGCTTAAAGTTCTATTGAAAACATGTGCCAGATGTCACCCGTTTGACTCACGTCGCGTCCAGGGAGAAAGCAGTTCACGTTCAATGCATCTGCAGTAAATGCCAATGCATGGGAAGAGAGGGGGCAGCGAAGGGCTGCACAAGTTGGAGCCAGATCTGGGAGCACCCATGCGGTTGGGCCACCAAGAGCTGCCTGGAGTCTTCTAGCAGTGAAGTCAGTGGGTCTTCTTGGGTCCTGGAGCTTCAGTTTCTGCAGAGCTCCTGGTGGGCTGGGATTCAGCGCATTTAAGGGAAAGGGAAGCAAAGAAAATTTCCAGGCAACACGATTTTGGCAGGATCTGGACAGAGCCATGGGCTGCATGGAGAGTTTGAAAGAGAACTTTTATTCACTTGGGTTTGCTACTTGTACATCCCTGTTTCGGTGAGCATGGGAAGAGACTGTTTCCTCATTCAAGATGACCTGAAGCTGATTCAGCTGTTGTGGTTTTGGAAAGCAGCTCCACGCATCTCGGCTTCACCACTTACAATCCCGTTTTTCAGTTCCTCTTGTTCTCCATCTCTGTGGGAATACTCCAGTCTGAGATCATGACCACTTCTCCCAGCTCCTGTCATGGGCCCAAATGATGGAGTTTGAGAGTAACTTGCAAGAATTAAGAAACAAAGGAAATCAGCCAACAGCATAAACAGTTGGATTCTTTTAGATCTGTGATTCTTTTAGGATCTTTTAGGCTGTGTTTTGACACAGCCACTGACAGAAAGGCCAAAGCTACCTGCATAACTAGCGCATGAGGAATTATATCTTTATGTCTAATGGCCACATAATGGTCTGCCTCTGTGATGTTACTTGAAGTGGTTTTTTAGATCACCATAAGACTCAGGAAACCAGTCTGCTAAAAATTCCTTTATTCCTAAAAACCATTTATCACAGATAGGATTAGTTCAGATATGTTTTCACAAAGCCGCGTGACTTATAATTAGCCAACACTCTCACAACAAACTATTAAAAAGCAATTAGCTCAAGGAAATTTATCTAAGCTGTTTGCAGGGCTGATCTAAGGAGCGATAACGTTTTCTTGATAGAGGCATGTCAAAGTTACATAGCCTGACAGGGGCCCATCCTGAATTTTTATAAAATCCTCAGGACTCACCATGCCCCTGTTAATTTTAGGAAGTCTTCATTAGGGCTTATAAAGACCAGCTAACAGTAACACCTCTTCCTGCAGGTGCTCTTTCCTGTCTTTTCCAGGGTGCTTTGCTTTGGCTATTTCTGGGCTCCAAGAGAAGCAGGTTTCTCTTTGCTCTCCTAGACCCTGAGCATCTCATATATACTCATTCCGTTATTAATTGACATCATGTATAAATTAGAAATTGGATTTTATTCCTTCTTACTGCATATTAGGTTGACTTGTCAACTCTAATAACTTTTGTCTTCCCAACATAATTTGAGAATTATGCATGAATACTGCGAACTACCTAAAATTATATTTTACAGTGCTTTCCTTTTAATTATATTCAGATTTGATGTATATGTATATACATAGATATATACACGCACACAGAGCAATAGGCTGTGCAGTTGCCGTTGGGCTGAGCTTGTCTCTGAGCTCAGTGACTCGGCAACAGTAAACTCACGGGGAGACAGCTTCAGCTGAACTCACTCCCCTGCAGCTCTTATCAGTTTTTCCCTTGGAGAATTAACAACAACATCAAACTTCTCCAAACACAGTGTGCAGGGGGAAAGAAAAATGTTTAATATGGAAGACGGCGGAGTCTGTTATGAACTTATGCTACTTACATGTAAATTTTATTCAATCGACCATGACAGGAAAAAAAAAAGAGAAAAAAAGAAAACAGACATGGAAAAAAAAAAAAGAGGAGGAATGGTGTTGGCAAATATGCAACCCAAAACGTAAACTTACTGTTGAAATTCTCTCCATTAGCTAAATCTCCTGTGTGGCCTTTGGAAGCAGCTGTGCAGTCAGGAAGATAAAGTGCAATTATTTTGTTTCAAATAAAAATTAACTCTTTTTTTCCCTGGCTGGGGCAAGTGCTGCTACCTGCAGCCTGTCTCCATGGGGTGATGGGTCCCAGCCTCTCTGCTGCTGTTGCCCTTTGCATAAAAGCCTTACAAAAAGAGCATCTCTGCCAACAAGCATATCTGTAACAGAATCGTATTCCTTGGTCCAGGAAGGACCAACCTTTTGTTCATTTTGGCCTTAGTCTAATGCATCAGGGGCTTGTTCATAAAACCTGAGTGGCATTAGTGACGTGCAAAATTTGGTCACCTTTTCTCAAGAAACTGCATTTCCTTTTACCGGAAAGAAATACATCAATGCAAAACGGAACCATTTTGATGCCTAAGCTACAGACAGATATGGCAGAGTCTTCTCATCTCACCTATCTGATAAAATCCAGGTGCACTTGACAATAGTCAGGTAGAGAGCAAATATTTCAGCCTGGCTGCACCAGTGACAGCAAGATTAATCGACAGTAAACAGCCACCGGTGGTGGTCTGCACAGCTATAGGGGACCACATACCAAAGAGCAGCAGCACTTGGTACATTTTCAGTTGTTCATTTCCTTTTTTTTTTTTTTTTTTCCTTTATACACCTTTCATGAAATCGGATGTTGCGGAATGAATGCTTCAGGGCAGCAAAGAATGAGACAGCCCAAGAAATTACTGCAGGGCCACAAAGCACATAGTGTGGGGACACCCCAAGGGCATCCAGCCACGGCTTCGCCGGCCCCTCGCTGTGGCTATGCCAAAGAGGAAAGAATAAGGTCAGAAAATGAGCTAGTCAAAAATCTAGCCAGATATGGATTTCTCTCTCCTGAGGTATTGCAAAGCAATATCACATGGATGAAGCGCTCCAAGAAAAGCTTCAGAGATGACAGGCTGACGGGAGTCAATCAGCTGGAACAGCTGGCCAGGGACCGCAGCAGCCCTGCAGGGAAATCCAGCTTTTTGAAGCATCTTTTCGTGAGAAGGGAAAACAAAAAACTTGAAATGTGACACAAAGAGGCTCTTGTGCAAACGCTGCACAGCTGGCACCGGGCATTGCCACGCGTCGTCCCCTGCACGTGGCTGCCGTGGAGCAGCCTGCAGGTGCCATTGGTGTTAGGGTGGTCATGCCCTGCAGCACAGCCTCTGCGTGGATACTCATCCAGCCCCGCGGTGCTGATTCATTCCCTCCGGTAGCTCCTCGGATGCTGAACCTCATGCATCCCTTTCCCACCAGGAAAACACAGGGATTTTGGAGGGACGGAGGTTTTCTGGTCTTACAAAAACTTTTGCAATGCGCTTGGGTGTTGTGAGCAGGATTTGACCTCTGCAAAGGATCCCTCAGGGCACGGGGAAGCTTTAAACTCATGAGAGCGTCTACATCAAAGGGTGCAGAGAGCTTTAACCTTCCTGGCAGAGGTAGCAGCGCCCATGGTTGATGGCTATATGTGCAACC
This sequence comes from Ibidorhyncha struthersii, assembly GCA_013398815.1. Classification (NCBI taxonomy): domain Eukaryota; kingdom Metazoa; phylum Chordata; class Aves; order Charadriiformes; family Charadriidae; genus Ibidorhyncha; species Ibidorhyncha struthersii. Next base: position 232,664 of record VZSZ01001047.1, read on the forward strand.
TCTGTATGCATTGCTGTCCTGACCTGCTCAGGTCATTAGTGTCCTTGTCCCTGCATCTCGTCATTAACCAACAGCGTGTACGGGCTGTTTTCCTTCCAGTGGCTCTGTAAGGGCTGTGAGGAGCTGTGCCGGGGGAGACATCTCTCTTGTGCGCTGCTGTTCCTGATTGCTGTCTCTGGGGGCTACTGCAGTGCAAATAAACAGTAGCAATGACAGGGACATCCCTGGCATTGATTTGCAGTGAGATTAACTCACGGCAGTGGCTGGCCGGCGGGTCGTCACATACTTACACTGTAAATGCCTCTTCCGTGCTCTCCCCGAACGCGGGCTGGCAGTGTCGGGCAGTGGGAGACGCAGGACATGGGGCTCCGAAGCAGCTGAGGGCTCACGGAGCTGCTCAGCTCAGAGCAGCGGAGCCCTCCCCAGCTGTTCCCCCCAGAAGTTTTCTCTCTGGTTCATGCTGCAGCAGGATTATTTGGGTTCAGGTTTCCCTCTTGCTTTCCCTGCTGCAAGCAGTGGGGTCACCTTCAAAATTAACAACATAATCGCTTTAAGTTACTCTTGCAAAATGGGAAGAGGTCACAGGAGAAAGAAGGGGGGCATCAGGGATCAGTCAGGAAAAAAAAAGACCTAAAAATACCGGCCTCAGTGAATTTGAAAGCTTTATAAAAAACTGCTGGGAGCCACCCTGGTGAGGGGTGGCAAGCACAGGGTGAAACTCTCCCCCGAGTGAGCTGCCTGATCTCAGCATTGTCTTGGGGAAGGAAAAGAAAATTTGGGTTGTGGCTTTCGAGCCTAATGTGTCATTCAGGCATTGCTGTGAAATCAGTAGCCCCATCTCTTCTTTAGCTCCTTGTTAGCTCACGTCTTACAGATGTGCACATCTGGTACTGAAGGACGAATGTCACGGTCCTGGTTCTCCAGATGAGCTGGGCCATCCAGACCAACAGCGGGGCTCATCAGGCAGGGGACAATTCAAGAAAAAAAACACAATTTTGCTTCTGTCCACTGATAGTGGTGAGATAAATGTTTGCTCCTAAATTTGAATCAGTGTGAAAGTGCTTTGCTGACCTTCGACTGCGTGGTGTTACTTGGCATTGATGCTACATGTGGAGGACAGAGCTGGTGCTTGGCCTGAATCGGGACCAGAAGAAACCTGCAGGCAAAGACTCCATAAATCTGCAAGGGTCACTGCAGGCTGAATGTGCTGAAAGACCAGGTGCCCGGGGACTGCCAACAAATATTTTTGGTATTGATTGGACTGGAGCTGTTAAGAGCCTGATGTAGTTAGATTGATCCAAGCCACAGACAGGTCCGCTACGGCAGTATAAAAAGCCTGACTGCCATGCAGCTTATTTTGGTGATAGGCAGCTCTGCGCTTCCAGAGCATTTGTGGGAGGGAGCATCTTTCATTTGATTATTTGGACTTTTAAAGGGGTGCGGTTAACTGAGTGCAAACACTGTGCTTAGAGAGACGGATCCTCACCCAACAGGCGGCTTTTAACCTGGAGATATGTTAGTCTAAAAATAAGCCCATCCCTCACTCAGCAGTTGTCTGAATGGAAGTACTTGAGTAGCTGCATCTTACACGTTGCGACAGAGCGTGGCACATTAATAAGTGAAAACCCTCTCTCCTTACACTGAGCGGGGGGGGTCAGACGGGAGTGGGGTTCAGTTAATTCCCCTCGTGCTTTTGATGTTGTGCCCAGGGACACAATGAAACCTGAGGGTTCTGCTGGACTGCGGAGGATGGCTCCCGAAATTGACTGAAAGTCTGAGCTGACTGTGGCTACAACAGCTCCTGGTAACACAAAAATGTTTTGTTTGGCATGATGGGACAGATGGACCTCTCCAGGCTCCCAGGGGCTGCTGGCATTCAACCCTTAGCCACAAAAATCTGCATTTCACCCCCTCTGTGCAGGGAGCTCACCTGCAAAGGGGCTTCTGTGCACCCAATCGAGCAGGCAGCAGCTCCCTCCCTCCCGGAAACCTCCTTTCTACAGTCAAGGGTCTCCACTGGACATCATTTTTCACAGCTACCAGTCTTTGGGCAGTTCCTGCTAATGGGCTGTCCTGAGGAAAAAGGGGGAAAAGGGGTTTCTGGGGCGGGTGGCCAAGCTTGACCCCAGGCAAGGAAGGGAGCGGGACCTGCATGGCCAAAAGACACTTCTGCAGTCAAGCAGAGAAGATGTCTCATCCCTAAGAGCTGTGAGGTTTTCATTAGGGTTGACCAAATAATGCTGAAGGGTTATTGTGCTGGGGCACGTAATGCAGCAAGATTTGCATTCATTAAGACAATCAAGCAAAGTTCAAGATAAATCCTAGGACAAGTTCAACCACTCCTCTCACGCAGGAAGATGCATGCTTGTAGCATGCATGTATTAAGACCCCAGTACCCCCCGAGACATCAGCAATCCCATTTGACTTGTGGCCTTGATCAGCCATTTTGTCCTGTCCAAATGGAGCTGTAAAGATGGTCACAGGTCAGGACTGAACAAAAGGCAAAAGCGCATCCTTGCTTTACAAGGCACAGCCTGGTCCCTCCTGCCACAGAGAATTACAATATTGATTTCAAGCTCTCTATTCTATTACCCTTTTTTTTTTTCAAAAGTCTGTTACTTTTTTCTTTTGCAAACGAAGGCACTTCTGTAGCAGACAGGATGGGATGATAACGCTGCTGTGGAGCCAAGGCTCTTGGGCAAATACTCAACATGATGTTACATTTGCAAAGAAACTGAAATGGATGACTAATGAAACCACGGTCCCTGCTAGGAGGGAATTAGGAGGAACCTAATGAAGTTCAACAAGGGCAAGTGTGGGGTCCTGCACCTGGGGAGGAATAACCCAATCTACCAGTACAGGTTGGGGGTTGACCTGCTGGAAAACAGCCCTGCAGAGAGGGACCTGGGAGTCCTGGTGGGCAACAAGTTGACCATGAGCCAGCAATGTGCCCTTATGGCCAATAAGGCCAATGGTCTCCTGGGGTACGTTAAGAAGAGTGTGGCCAGCAGGTCGAGGGAGGTCTACTCTACCCTGTACTCTGCCCCAGTGAGGCCGCATCTGGAGCACTGTATCCAGTTCTGGGCTCCCCAGTTCAAGAATGACAGGGAAGTGCTGGAGAGGGTCCAGCAGAGGCTACAAAGAAGATCAGGGGACTGGAGCATCTCTCTGCTGAGGAAAGGCTGAGAGCCCCGGGGCTGCTCAGCCTGGGGAAGAGAAGGCTGAGAGGGGATCAATCAATACTGATCAATATCCAAAGGGTGGGTGGCAAGAGGATGGGGCCAGACTCTTTCCAGTGGTGCTCAGTGACAGGACAAGGGGCAACAGGCACAAACTGGAACACGGGAAATTCCATCTCAACATGAGGAAAAACTTCTTTCCTTTGCAGGTGGCAGAGCACTGACACAGGCTGCCCAGAGAGGCTGTGGAGTCTCCTTCTCTGGCGAGATTCAAAACCCACCTGGACGCGTTCCTGTCCAACCTGCTCTGGGTGACCCTGCCCTGGCAGGGGGGTAGGACTAGATGGTCCAAAGGTTCCTTCCAACCCCCACCATTCTGTGACTCGAGGCAAAAGGCCAGGCCAAATCTTCTGGTGTTGCTGGTGTCCCTCACGACACACCCCTTCTTCCAGGGATGAAATCCGTCAAATAAGTAGATGCCATTTTTCATGCTCCCTGCCCAGGGTGAATGCCTGCAGTCAGCTCATGAGTCAGCTGCTGGGTCTAAGTTGGAAGCAAAGACAGCTGGATCTTTCCCTCTCACTGTTAGGTCTTCAATTAATGATGTTTTAATGAAATCAGGGTTTAGAAAGGAGACAGAGTTTTCATGGATCAGTGGCATTTTCTATTAGAAAACTCCCTGATGAAGCTGTTGAAGATGCATGCCCTTCCTCAGAGCTGAAACAGAAGCTGATGACTCCAAGCAAAACACAGGTTGGAAACAGCTCGATTCTACTAATACGTTTCATAATTTCGTGAAAATAGGGATTGGCACTTGTAGAGCGGAAGAGACTTCAGCAAGGCTGCAGGTGCGGTCCTTGGTCCTGTGGAATGGGGAACTATCGCTGGTGTAAGGAGAAAGCAGTGACTGGGGAAAATTTTAATGTTCCATAAAGCTTATTTTCCATATCCAGGAAAGTTACGAATTTTAATTCCTAAGTTTATTTCTCTCGGAAATGAATGGGGGTGCGCAGGGAGCAGGCAGGGGCTCTGACCCTGGGGAACCGGCAGTTGTGGGTGGGGAGTTGGGTGTCTTTTCCCACATTTTCCTGATGTTCCTGATCTGCCTCTGGGTGAGATGTATCAGCCAGTGGGAACTTCACTTCAGTCAGAAGACTTTGCTGAGAATGAGCAGTGCTTGAAAGCTGCACGGTGAAAAGCCCGGGGAACATCATTTTGTTTTTTTCAAGACAGCATCTTCCTTCAGTGTTGGTTGTAGCTGTTCAACGATTTTCCTGTGGTTCCTGGTGTAAGGTACTGTGTGGCAATCAGTGATGTCATCCAATGGACTCAGGGTTATTTTTTTCATATGCAGCAAGTTTACATATCTTCTCATGCGGCTTGTTCAAAGACACAGGGATTTTTCCAAGAGGAAAGTGCCTTACAGTGCAGAGATGATCTGTTCGGGGGTGAGGCATGTATTGTTCTTACAGAAAGTGCCTTGGGGCAGGACAGCATCTCACAGCCCTTTGGTGTGGTGTACAGGGTTGCTGCTTTTCTGGCTGTGTTTTTTCCTGTGTTTTTTTTTTTTTCTGTGGATTGCCATGCTTTAGGTTGTTTATGGTATACCTAATAAAAATTGATGTCACCTTTGCTAGGTAAGAAACATCCCTTTTTTTAGTGAGTTGCCTAATCTTGTCACAGATAGCTTTGAACCAAAACAAATTATCCAAATATTTCTCCGTAACTGTCAACACGGTGGTACAGGATTGTGTTTTCCTTGCGCCATATCATCAAAATTATCAGCTGTTTTTTGATTGCCGCGCATTTCTCACCACTGATAAAAGTCAGCTTCACGTTGTGGCTTGAGGGGGAGAGTGAGCACTTAGGAAAACTGCCTTGTTTCAGTGCACGTAGGAAAGAAAAAGGTTCAGCGTGAGATGTCAGAGCTGGACCTGCGTGTCACCAGGAGCATTTGGTCTTGTTTTACCCCCACAGACTCACATACACACTGGGGCTGCATCCAGTCATATGCCACATTCCTGGGCTACCTGTGAGGATGAACTTAAATGCAGCAGCAAAGCTTCACTATCTTCTTGAACATCCTTGTTTCTCTGTGCCATTGGAAGAGAAGCCCATGATGGCCAGCTGCTGACAAGGACTTTTGGGTACAGGGCTTGAGGTCTGGTGACTGACAAACTCATGTTGGGCTTTGATTGGATACACGGCCATGGTTTGCCACCCAGCCCCTGTCCCTGGGCTTGCTGAGTCCCGAGGTGCATTGAGCACAGCTCCAGCAGCCGCACCAGCAAAGCGCTGTTTGCAGGATGGGGGAGCTGAGCTATCATGTGACGGTTTATTTTAGTGTGAGAAGAGTCCTTAAGCGTCGCTGAGCTAAATATTTCTCGAATTCATGCATAACTTAAGTACAATTAGCAGCCTGATCTCACAGACCTAGGTCAAACCTCTCCCGTGACGTGACTGTGCGTTGCAAGATGGGGAGCTCAGGGCCAGGATTTGGCTGAACCTCCTGGACCATTAGTGACACTCTTCGAATCCCCATCAGCATTTGCTGCTGGTACTGGGGAGACGTCCCTGAGGCCCATTTTCACTTTACTTTGCCATACACCGCGGTGCAGGGACAAAGCAAATACCCTGAGGGTTCACAGAGACTGGAGCAAGCCCAGGTTTGGAGAAAGTCTGCCTTCGCCCTCCAACCCTCTTGTTCAACTCCCCTTTGCTTCACTGTCTGCTGAGACACTCATGGTCAGGTCTGCCATAAAATATACCCTGAAGCATCCAAAGGCATTTAGGTATTGTGATGTCATATAGAAAAATCTAATGATTAAGCGGTTCAGACAAGCTAATGAAGGAACTTAATGAAATTCAACAAGGGTAAATGTAGGGTACTGCATCTGGGGAGGAATAACCCCACGCATCAGTACAGGTTGGGGGCCGACCTCCTGGAGAGCAGCTCTGTGGAAAGGGACCTGGGAGTCCTGGTGGACAACAGGATGACCATGAGCCAGCAATGTGCTGGCGGCCAAGAGGGCCAATGGCATCCTGGGGGGCATCAAAAGGAGTGTGGCCAGCAGGTCGAGGGAGGTCATCCTCCCCCTCTACTCTGCCCTGGTGAGGCCGCATCTGGAATACTGCGTCCAGTTCTGGGCTCCCCAGTTCAAGAAGGACAGGGATCTGCTGGAGAGGGTCCAGCAAAGGGCTACAAAGATGATTAGGGGATTGGAACATCTTTCATATGAGGAGAGGCTGAGGGATTTG
>VZSZ01001047.1:239247-259481 GCA_013398815.1 Ibidorhyncha struthersii
GCTCTGGGGGGGGGGTTGGACTAGATGATCTCCAGAGGTCCCTTCCAACCCTGACTATTCTGTGATTCTGTGATTCTGTGATTCTGTGTTGAACCAGTACATCCCATATGTCCTCTGCTTCGAGGAACGCGTCCTCTGTGCCACCTGAGTAAAGACCTGTCGCAGGCACCTGGTGTAGAGCTCGTGAGATGAAGAGGTGGGTTCTTGTGAGGCTTTCCATCACATTCCCAGCGGGCTCCGGACAAGCTGCATGTCTGATGCGGAGCTCACAAAGCCATCACCAAAATGCATCCTCCCTTCTTGTCCCAAACCTGAGTTTATCACCAGATGTTCTGCCCCTACCCCATTTCACCTACCCACCGGTGTGCGTCCTGTGCTGGGCTGTGTTCCCTGGATGCCAGAGCCCCGAGCTCAGCTACAAACCTGCTGCTCTTCCCCATGGCCTCCCCAGCTTTTCTGCAGCCTGGCACCAGGTACCGGCAAAGATGCTCGTTTTTTCCCAGTTTTGAGGTGTGAGCGCTCTGTGCCTCCCTCCTTGTCGCAGACCTGCTGCTCTGAGTCATGCATTAAAATTACTTTCCTGGATTTTATTTTTTTTTCCGTGACAGCTGATTTGTATTTTCTTCCTTCTCTGCTCTGGCGTATTGGTAGCTGGCAGGAGCTAGCAAATGCCAAGTGAATTGCTGGAGGGGACTTCAGAATTGATCACCTTGTTTTTACCATGGCAAGGAAAAAATCATGTACTCCTAGCAACAGAGTAACTTAGCAGTTACTCCAGGCTTTAATTGAACTTTCTACCTCACAGTTTTCAGTTGAATTAATCTTGTTTTCAAACAGCGGACATCATGTGGAGAGCAAAATGTCATATAAAAATAATTACAAAATGCAAATAAAATAAAAGACAGATCCACATCCTAGCACAACGTGACAGAGAGAAACAAATCAGAAAGTATTAAAATCACTTACGTCCTTTCTTCATATCTTCTGAGCCTTGGTGCACAAACACCGATTTTTCATATGCTCTGCTCTTGAATTACTAAACCAAAGCGCAAAAGTGGAGGGGGTTTTGCTATGTGTTTCCATCTCTAGCTGAATTAGATATTCACCAACTTTCTTCAGGGCTTTAGACTTGTCAGGAAAGATCCATGGCAGCCACAAGAGCCAAGTTCGTCATCACTGATGCTCTTGGCTAATGTGTGATAATGCGAGCCATGGGCTTTGGAGGGCAGATGTGATGGACTTTAGAAGAACTCCAACTTCTACAAGTTGTGGGGGAGGTTGTAAAAATAGCAAAAAAACGGGTTCTTCAAGTGCCTTGGCTGGGCAGCTGCTGGGGGCCCCCAGGTCACTGCGCATTTCCCACTGGGGCAGATCGGTACAGGCAGTTCTGTCTTCAGCTGTGGCCAGCCTGCCTGTCAGCTCCTGGGCCCTGTTAATGATGTCGATGACTTCTGGCATTTTAAATTTTTTATTTTTACTTCTCCTCAGAAAGTGCCAGTTTGACAAAACATAACTTTTACCGGCACAGATGAATTTCTCATGCCTTAAGTGAATTTCTCATTGTGAAAAAAAAAAATCGCTTTTTTAATATGTCTTCCAAATGAGAAGGTCCCAGTCCTGAGGTCACGACACCTTTCACTTTCTAAATACAGGCTAAAAGATAACAAGAAACCCAGTGTGAATTAATAGAGGTCAAAGTGAAATCCCAAGGATTGTACCACAATTACCAAAATGAGATGTTTTTACTGACTACATTTGCCTTTTTTTTTTTCCCCTCCTTCCGCTTCTTGGATCCCATAGCCTTTGCAGTCGTCATTTTGGCCCAAATTGTGCAGGGAAGGACACTTCTCTGGTTTCATTATGCACCAAGGGAAGAGAGGTCTCCAAAGTACGATTATGTCCCCCAAAAGGGTCCTGTATTTCACTATATGTACTTTACAATAACTCTGCTTAATCTAAATCCACAGTGTAACTCCAGGGTAAAGCTAACATAAGCACAAAGGAGGAACTTACCAAATTATTCTGAAGCAATTAAAACCAAGCAAGCAGTTAGTCATAGAATCATAGAACCGTCTAGGTTGGAAGGGACCTTTAAGATCATTGAGTCCAGCCATCAACCCAACGCTGCCAAACCCACCACTAACCCACGTCCCTCAGCACCACGTCTGCCCCTCTGTTAAATCCCTCCAGGGTGGCGACTCCACCACGTCCCTGGGCAGCCTGTGCCAATGCTTGATAACCCTTTCTATGAAGACCTTTTTCCTAATATCCAATCTAAACCTGCCCTGGTGCAACTTGAGGCCCTTTCCTCTTGTCCTATCGCTTGTTACCGGGGAGAAGAGACCATCACCCCCTGGCTACACCCTCCTTTCAGGGAGCTGTAGAGAGTGATAAGGTCTCCCCTCAGCCTCCTTTTCTCCAGGCTGAACACCCCCAGTTCCCTCAGTCACTCCTCATCAGACTTGTGCTCCAGACCCCTCACCAGCTTCATCATAATAAAGCCATACATGCCTCTGAGCTTCATGTCAATTTTTGGCAGTGATGTAAACATCGGTGCCTCCAAAACGCCTGTGACAGGTGCTGAGAGGTGCCAAGCACTGAACCCCTGCAGACCCCCGAGCCGGGCATGAGCACTGTGCCAGCACTGCCCATCCTGCCCCATCCACCCTCCTGACTACAGTCTCTTGCATTTAACCTGTGACCTGTTGAGGATAAAGTTGCCCTTTTCCGAGCTGTTTTGTTGTGTGCTGCCGGTCTTCATCCAGTGGTTCAGTGTTGGGCTGAGGTTCTTTTTCCACTCTCCTCTGCACTGTGCAAGCCGTTCGTTTCTCTTTAGGGAGACTCTTCACAGGACATGTTATAGATTTAAGAAGGCGGTCATTATATGTATGTGTGTATGTGTGCATATATATATATAAATAAATGTAATCCCGTTTCAACCCCAGAAGAGAACTGTATCAGTTCTGTCAGTGTAGGATGTCTTCTCATGTTTGTCCCTGACAGCAGGGACCAGGGCACTGTCCCCAGCACACTCTTCCCTGGCCTGGCTTCTCCACCTGCAACCAAAGTGCACGGCTCTCCCCTCCCACCATCTCTATTTGTGTCCCAACTCCTCTCCACAGCTGCAAACACCACAGGGAGAGTGCTGAGAGCTGAGGGACATCTACAAGGAAACACCCTGCCCCTCCCCAGCCTGCACCCGGGGGTTAGGTGACGGCAGAAAAGCAAAGTTCACATGCGTGTCCGTGTCAGCATCGGTGCACGGATGATCTCTGATGCTCCTGGCAGCTCTGTTGGCAGCGCAGGTCATGCACCATTCACACCTCTGCTCCCCCAGCCCAGAAAGTGCCACTTTTCCCAGGCACAGTTTCCTTTCCAGTGCTGACCATGCAAGAACTAGTCTTGCTTGCGAGCCATGGTCCAGTATGCCCACAGACAGAACCTCACCATTCCAAGGGCAGGGGAGGGGAAGTAGGACATGGCTGCACCCACGCGACGTCCTGCTGCTCCCTTTCCCTGCTGCTGTTCAAAGGCACGATAGGTTTTACGAGTCGTCAGTAGAAGGAATATTAAAGGATCAAATAATGGTGACGCTCCTTTGCTTTCTGGGCCAGGCTGGCAGTGCTGTTTTCTCAACAGCACCATTTTGGCTTCATAGGACAGTCCAGCTGGGTTAGGGGGTGTCTCTGGGGGCCCAACTGACCAAATGCTGAAGCACAGCTTGCAAAAGGCTCCTAGGGATCTGTATACTGATGAGGAACCCTCGCCTGTACGCCTACTGACGTCGGCATGTCAGGAACAGCAGAAATGATGAGGTTTGTGCCAGCTGAGCTCATACTGGAGGGACGGTGAGTCGGGTTCCTACTGACTCATGAGGTCCTACGAGCCAGGTTCTCTTCGGGACTGTGCAACCCCACTAACCTGAATAAATGCCCCCTCTGTGCTCTCCACCTTGCCTGCTCACCAGCAAAACATGCTGTGGTGTGGGGTGCGCAGGCTGGATACCCCATCACAGCTGCTGCTGCATTTCAAAGCCATTTTTTTCCAGTTGTCTCCTCTTTATATCTGGCAACCGTCACCCCGGAGCAAACCCGACCCTATAAAGCACCATTTAGTCTTCACCCACCGCAGCACAGAGCATCACAGCCTGCACTTGGGTTTGGGGCCAGCTGATTATCCTGAGTTATGAAAAAAGGAGACCAACCTACAAGACAAATGTAGTTTGGGTAAATAGAGCAGCCTGAGAAGCTGCTCTCCATCTATCTTCACTTTGTCTGGTGCTTTACAGCAGTATTAGAAGGTCTGTTGGCTGCCTCGTTATTGTTTTTTGTTAACCATCATCTGCAGTGTCAAGGATGCCTCAAGTTCCGCTCAAGTTCTCGGTCTCTGTGATAAAGCTTTTATTAATTATTAGTGTCCTTCACGCATTTCAGGAACATGTCTCACCGTCTAATCCACTCCTCCCGGCATTCTCGAAACATTTGTAACCGTTAAGTAAAAAATTGGTTTGCTTTGGCTGAAGGCTTTCAGGAGACATTCGGCAGCCGGGCTGCACGGCCAGTTCATTTACTTCGCCCAGGTTTCTGCTGCCTGATCTAATTCAGAAGCAGCTTAAAGATCGCCTCTCCAGGCAGTGATGCTGCCTGCGGCTGTGCGCGAAAAATGGGGAGAAGAGCGGTGGGTTGAACTCAATCTGTTTTGTGAAGCAGACAGGACAGGTTATTTTTGCTAGACATTGGCTTTCCCGCACTCCATAATCCTTCTGTGCTTGCTGGGTGTCAGGTTTATCGTTATTGTCAAAAAGCAACAGCCCGCGCTCCAGCAATGTGCAGCTGCTTTGCTGGCACCTCGCACAGCACCAGCTTTACCTCTGGAGCAGCTAACGCAGATCAAAGTCCCCTCACGTCCTTGCTCGATGTAAACGCACAGCCAGACACAAGAGCTGCTGTCCCCCAGGGGTCCCAGCGCATCCCCCCGCGGTGCAGACCCCTCTGCCCTCCGCCTGATGGAGGAGCACCTTGTAGGGCAAAGAATGAAGCTCCTTTTTCTCTTGCAGACCATGGGGTTTTTGGCACACCCCCACAGTGTCCTGCCACAAAACCCCCTTGTCGTGCTCTCATCAATTATTCAATGAGGGGGGACATGACCAGGACTGCCCCAAGTCTGCTGCCTGCAGCAGGACACACGGGCATCATCAGCCCACAGCACGTTTCACCTCATCCCGCTGATGGATTTAGGTTGGGGTGATGAATCCGTTAGAAACTCCATATCTGCAGGGTGGGCTGAAGGCGCTCGCTCCCAAACAGGAAATCCCAGCTTTAGCCCTAACTAAATCTTGTGAGTTTGCTCCTCCGAGAGGCTCCTGCAGGCCTTGCATCGAAGGTCAAGACGCTGCAGACCTATTTATGTATGCACTTTGATTGGGATCAGACTGGAGCCTGTTGGCAAGGCCTGGGAGCTTTAAAACGAGGCAAAAGAAATTGTTAGAGCCTGTTAATTTGTACTTCAGCCTGAGAGCATTCTCTAATTAAAAAAAAAAAAAAAAAGAAAAATGACAACAACACTTCTCTATGTTTTACTTAAACTATTTAAAGTTAATTGAATGGGCCCAGGATTAATATTCCAACTGTGTTTTCTGCGGAGGTGTTACTGTGATTTACCTGTCAGGGGACCTATTTCTCTTAGCCCAGTTATTAAATCATTATAACCCAGCTGCGAAGCAAGGAGATCAGTGCAGAGGCAAAGCCGATGACCCACTCCCCTGCTTAAAACATCATGCCAGAGAGTTAATGTCTGGGTCTGGTAAAGGACAGCACCAGCCTCACCAGGGGGAGAGATGGAGCAGAGGGAGCTGCGTCTCCAGGTTCGTTCTTGTACAGCCGCGACTACGCAAGAGGATTTCTTCGCAGACCAGCTGTCAGCAGCGTTTTCCATCACCAGCCCCAAACGACGGTGTCTTCACGGGTTCATTTTAGGAAGGTGCTGGGTGCGCTGGCTCGTGTCCCAGGAATCCTGTGTCGTGTAGCCAGAAGGTTTAAGGGACGTTCTAACCCCACACCAGGTACAGGTGGGGACATGGCAAGCAAAGCCAGTGCCATCACTGGGGCACCAGTGAGGGACCACAGGAGGAGACGTGGTGAGTGCTTGAGCACACAGAACTCATGGGGGGCACCCATGCCTCCCCCAGCCCTGCTCTGTGGGCATGCCCTAGCAAGCACTTGGGTGTGAGCTGGGACAACCCTACATCTCAGCTTGTCAAATGGTGGTTTGCTGAGTAACTCCGAGACCTGAAGTAGCACGTGACAGTGCGGATGTCCGAGCCATCGGCAGCAGCTGTAATCAGATACGGGGGTGTGCAGGGAGCAGGACAGCACATGGGGAAAGCAGCAAATGGTCACCCTCGCCAGGAAGACAAGAGTAAAAAAACTTTGCTTTACTCTCTCTGAATGCACATGTAGCAATAGTGGTAAAGAAGTAATAAAGAAATAAGAAGTAGCAGCACCAGTATTTTGAAAATGGTACTTGAAGCATCCTGACCATTGGAACAAAGGAGAGGGATGCTTCCAGACCCAGCAGGAGAGGAGTGCAGGGCACTCAGGCTGGACATGAGCTACCAGCTCTGAGCTGGGCAGCTTTGCAGGAATTTTGCTTTGCAAATGATTTTCAGTATTGTTTGTTGCCTTATTCCTGTGGTTCGGGTGTAAGCGCCCAGGGAAAGGGCTGTGTACTCCAGTGCACTGGATGGTCCTGAGCCAGCAGCTCCGAGCTATCAGTGCAGCCTGCAAGCAGCAGGATGGAGTGGGGGACCCATCTCCATCCCCACTGTGCCGGCCAAAGGTGATTCTTTTCGTTATATTTAGCATTGGACTGAGTTGTGGGGTTTTTTTAAAGATGAAATGTTTTTTTTCCGCATGGGAAAATGCCAAGCTGTCAAAACCTGAACTGGTTGTGCATCAGTTCCCGGTGGGGGGCTGTGGAGAATGCGGATGGGGATGGGGGGGCGGGCAGGGGTGCCAGCCTGCAGTTCACCGGCAGGGAGCTGGGGAGGGCACCCCAGCCTTGCTCACGCTCAACAGGCACATTGCCTGCTGTGAGCCTTCGTGGCCTCCTCAAGGTGGATGGCTTCTTGCCTCTGGTACATGGCAGGCTCAGGACTGCCTCCAAAACATTTCCAGAAGGTTAACAAGGAGCTGGTGGGCATTTGTGTTCTCAGAGCATCCATTCCGTCTTTCATTTCTATTTATTCTTTCTCCTCCTTGTCTGCATGGTCAGACAAGTTTCCTACGCTGAGCACCAGCCTGGGCCACCCTGACCCCCTGTCCTGCTCCCCGGCCCCTGAGGAGCTCCCAGCACCAGTCACACTTTTCCCGAGCGCGGCGGAAGACTTTCCTGCCCTGGGTTTCCGGCTGGCAGACGCACAGAGGAGAGCTCACACATGCTCACCCCATACACCCTTTGGCAGAGACCACCGCTCTTTGGCATGGTCTTGTTCTACCCAGACAAGCTGGTAAAGGAGATTGTTTTGACCCATACACAGAATAGTGTGTAGTCTATAGACGTCGGTGCCTCTCACAGAGCTGTGGGCATCCCAGCAGTGCTCCTCAATGGTCCTGCGTGGGCTGTGGGGTGGCTGTGGTGGGCACACAGGGGGTACCCACGGGTCAGGATGGTTTTGAATGCCACATCATTTCATAGGGCAAACTTAGGCCAGGCACTCGGGGTCAAGGCTGCTGTGAATACGTACTTAAATCTGACTTTAATTTATCAATGTGTGTACGATTCCCTGCTGACAAAGCTGCCGGGAAGAATGGAGCAATCTCCCATTAGCCAGCGCAGTAACGAGCCTGTTACTATGGAAATGAGCTTGTTACCCCTTCCCGCTCCCCGGCAGGCGCAGTGCTCCGGTGCAGCGTCAGGGAAGCTGGCTGTTCCCAAAGGCTGTGCAATCAAGTCGTACCGGGATGACAGCCGCTCTATGCCCAGCGCGGGGTGGAGAAGCTGTTGCGAGTGGCTGGGTGCAGGGATGGAGGCAGGGCAGGGTGCTTGGGGCACATCCCCCCAACACCGGCACAGCTCGAGAAAGCAGGCAGGCACACACGGTGTCACGCAGCCCCAACCGCCACGTGGATAAATGTGTCCGTTTATTTCTATAGGGGCACTGGTTCCTGCTGGGCTCCTTGAGCCTGCGTGCTCCTGGTGCTGGGAGTGCGTGTGTACAGATGGGGGCCAGCGCAGCCTCGTGCTCCCTGCAAGTGATGGGAGAGCGGGATGTAGGAACATCGAGCTCCTCTCGGCAGGGTGACAGCGTGCTCTGACTCCTCTGCCAGGCTGTCTGCCTCCAACGAGCATCCCAAGGGAAAAGTGCTGTTTGCTCCACTGCCACAACCACCCCAGGTTAGGGTGAGGACATTTGTTTGCTTGTCTTATCCCAAATGACATTCCCTACAGGGAATGCAGTGTCTTGCAGGACGAAAGTCCCCTGCGTGCCGCGTCAGAGCATACCTTGTCCAGGTTGGAAGTGCCTCAGGCAGAAAACATGACTGTCTGCTTCCAGCAAACTTTGCAGCACTCCACAAATAGTAGGTTGATTTTATTATAATTGATTTTTAAGAGAGAAAAAAAAAAAAAAGGCAGAGCAGACCAGACTATTGGGGGTACTGGAGGAGAAAAGCATGGGGAAAATGTCTTCACTAGAGAGCCCTCCAGGCTCTCGAGTGTCTGGTAGTGCTGCTCAGATAGTAGCCAAAGCTGTTTGAATAAATTGGTGCTCTTTCTAAGTAGAATCATAGAATGGTTTGGGTTAGAAGGGACCTTAAAGACCATCCAGTTCCACCCCCCTGCCCTGGGCAGGGACACCTCCCCCCAGCCCAGGTTGCTCCAAGCCCCGTCCCACCTGGCCTTGAACACCTCCAGGGATGGGGCAGCCACAGCTTCTCGGGGNGGATGGGGCAGCCACAGCTTCTCGGGGCAACCTGCGCCAGGGGCTCACCACCCGCATAGTCAAGAATTTCTTCCTAATATCTATCTAATCTAAATCTACCTTCTTGGAGTTTGAAGCCATTCCCCCTCGTCCTATCACTACATGCCCTTGTAAAATGTCCCCCTCCAGCCTTCTTGCAGGCCCCCTTCAGATAGCGGAATGCTGCTCTGAGGTTTCCCCGGAGCCTTCTCTTCTCCAGGCTGAACAACCCCAACTCTCTCAGCCTGTCCTCACAGCAGAGGGGCTCCAGCCCTCCAATAATCTTTGTGGCCTCCTCTGGACCCGCTCCAACAGGTCCATGTCTGCCCTTTGTTGGGGGCTCCAGAGTTGGATGCAGTATTCCAGGTGGGGTGTCCCCTGAGGGCAGCAAAGGGGCAGGATCCCCTCTCTCGCCTTCCTGGCCACAATTCTTCTGATGCAGCCCAGGATACGTTTGGCCTTCTGGGCTGTGATCACACGTTGCCTCATGTTGAGCTTCTCATCAATCAGCACCCCCGGCTCCTTCTCCTCAGGGCTGCTCTTGATCCATCCAGAAGCACGTGCTCTCCCTTGCATGGCCCCATCTTCTCGTTCCTGCCCCTCCATGGAAAGGACAAGGCTGCTGTCACCAGGGCGATGTAAGCCCTCCACAGATGGCCAAGAATGGTCCCCAGATAGAGAATGTTCTTGTGCACACGCGGGAACAACCCCAGGCCCTGCCACAGCCCACAGGGCAGCCCTCTGCAGGCTTCACCCTGGGCCGTACATGCAAGTGCCCTGGCATGGAGCAAGGCTGAAGGCTAAAAAGAAGTAGTGATGGAGAAAAGAAAAAGGGACCCCTCTTATACGTGCTTATAGCACGTAGTCAGCCAGCCTCGAGAGGGACACGCGTACAGAGCAGAGCAAAATGGAACTTCTGTGCTTTCATTGGCGGTGCTGTAGGAGTCCCACCCCTCCTTCAGTGGATGTGTGGGCCAGCGAAGGGGGTGGGCAGAGGAAATCAGCTTTGCTGCAAGGGTAGTCCGTGTTTGGGGGGAAGCACAGAGAGAAATCATTGCTGCTTTAAAACCAGTAGTGTGTTACAGGCTGCAAAATGGCTTTGTCCCTCTGTCCCGGGGGGCGTGTGAGAGTCACTCCAGGTCTCGGGCTGGCAAATGTTCCCCCTTTAATGTCATGTTTTCTTTAATAGAAAAATATATAGTGAGGAACCTTCAGATTTGGAGGGGGGGTAATGTCTGGCCATTTAGAAAATATTTCCTATGTTCCTACATATTTTTATATATCTATATAAACACAGGCACATTTTATACTTTACGCTTTATTTTATATATATATAAGATGACAATACTTAAATATATACATGAGCTTTTACAGTGGGGGCCTGCCACAGTGCAGGACTGAAAGGGCACCCGCTGCCTCTCAGGCACGAGCGGTGAGTCCTGCAGTCTTCAACGCGCAGCAGATCCCATCTGCAAACGCAGCTTCGCTTGCGGGAGCTGGCTCCCTTTGTGCACAGTCTCCCTGCCCCTCCAGGCCCCTGGCTTCTCTGGCAGACGCTGTTTCCCTCTCATTATAAAATATCCGTGGCTGGGCTTATCTGGGAGGTACAGTCAGTACAAAATGGTCATTCATCCAGCCCCCAGGCGGAGGTGGGAATACGTTAGATTCTGCGTTGACCGCACTCGGGCTGTGTGCTTTAATATATGGCCAACAAGAAACATCGGTCCTATAGAAAAGTCCCAGATCAGTAGTTTAAGAGCTCAAAGCCCGTCTGGCTCGAGGAACAGCTGCACAGCCGTGCAGAGCTGCTGTGTTCAGAGCCACCCAGAAACGATGTGACTGTGGTTAGCACAGCACAAAGCCCCGCTGCTCCACACAGGGTCTGAGTATTTGGGGGGGCCATGTCCCCTGCTGTGGCAGTCGGCTGCGAGTGTGGGCAGAGCCAGTTTGCCTTTGCCTTTGCCTTGCAGGTATTCAAGGCACCCGTGGCCTGACGTGCTGAGGGCAAAACAAAGGCGTCATCTCATTATTCAGAGATTATCAAGGGCTGCCCCAAACAAGAAATCAATGAAATGTAGACCTAGCACTAAGAGATATGGTTTAGTGGTGGAATTGGCAGTGTTAGGTCAATGGTTGGACTCGATGATCTTAAGGGCCTTTTCCAACCTAAATGATTCTATGAAACTTTTGGTTTTGCAGACCTGATTTTCAAAAGCACCAGGCAAAAGCCTGCTCTCCTGCTGCTGTCTCAGTCTCCACCAGGAGCCCTCAACAGCCCAAGATGACCTTTTTAGATGCCTTACATGGGAAGCCTGCTCCCAATAGTCTCAGGAAAAATAAGTATCCAAGTGGTCTCCGAGCTAAAACCGTCAGTGCCAGAGGAGCCACTCCCACCTCCTGTTGAGAAGAGCCTTTATACTGATGTGGCTTCAAAAGATCTTGCAGGTCACCAGAGTGGCCCCGCTCACATTGCTGCAGGGTCCCAGCCTGCGTCACCCCGTCTGCACAGCAGTGAGGCCAACTTGGGATTCAAGAGAGGAGCCTCCCACTCTTTTTAAAAAAAAGCAAAGCTGATATTAAAGGAAATTATCATAGGTAATATTTCAGCATTTAACTCTTCAAAGAGGCAAGCTCTTCACATGGGGTCATTTCCCTGCACGGAGCAGAAGGAGAGCATCCCAGGTAGGACACAGAAGTATCTGAAAAAGGTGCCAGGAGTGAAAGCAGCACTCTGCAGGCATGGCAGCTGTCAGTCAGCTGCAAACTTTGGAAATTGGGGGTAGGGAGCCCGAAGGAACTGGTAGGGACTCTGTTTTCATTCCCTGCGGGGAAATTTAAATCAAGGAGGAGTCAGGAAGCTACAGGCTGGATTGGATCAGGTCCACTTTCCCTTCCAGCTGTCTCTCGAGACAGCATCCTCCAACTCCATATGTTTCTGCTGGGGACAGTTACTGAGGTCCATCAGAAACTGCAGTGGACAATTCCCGGTGCTCTCCATAGAAGCCGAACATTCCTGTACCTGTACAGGTTTTCATTGAGGGCACTCACTGCATCACTTGGGGCATTTGAGCTTCAGCATTAGGCACAGTTTGTTTCTATGTCATTGCTTACAGTGTATTCCAAGAGCACCACTTCAGAAGCAGCTTCATTGATTTCTTCTAATTACAAATCCTATAGAAAGTTTTCCGCTTGCAACAGTCCCAGTTTTCCTCTCAGTGGAGCCACTAAAAGTTAAGAGTTGCTCCCTGGTTACTGTCATTACAACAATAAAAACCCAGAGTAATTGAAAAATGAATCAGGGAAACTGCCAGATTGGAGAGCAATGATAATAGAAGAAATTACCTGGGAGCCCAAGCCCAATGCAAAGCCTTGTCTCTGGCTGCACCGAGCTTGAGCCCATTCTGGACAAACTCCTGTGCTGATGCATTTCTAACAGATGCCTCCTGCATCCGAGTACCAGAGTGTAGAGCAAAGCAGGAGCAATGACCATATGCTTGCCAACAGGCCAAACACTCAGTACGTGAGACAAGAAGGGTGATTTTGAACCCCATCTGAGATGGTTCCTCTTCCTAAAAGGCAGAATGACAATGGAATAATAAAAAAATAATTTATCCCTATATTAGCATAAAGCTCAAAAGCAAGAGCTGGAGATGCAGCAACAGATGCCCATTCATCAAGAGAACAATTATTTCCCACTAGACAGATTAACTGGTACAGGAAGACCCAAAAACCCACGAGTCATTACTGTTTCCACATTGTTAAGGTTAGACAATAACCATAGTTGTTATTGTAATCCAGGTAGCTTGAAGCAAAGCAACAGGTAGCATCTCGGTCGACTCTGCTAAAGCTTGTCAGTGGCAATGCTGGTGTAGCGGGAAACCAACAAAGGCTTGTAAGAGCGAGAAGAAAGGAGCAGTCTATGTCAGCGTAGGCAATGGTGTGTCCCAAGGTGAGTTTTCACACCTGTAGCCCTGGAGGCATGCATGAAGGAGCAGGGGGCTGATCCGAAGCTGTTGTTCATCCAACACAGTCATCTTGGGACATAGTGGGGCAGATCCTGAAGCAGGATCTGAAGCATTGTCTTTTACTCTCCACAAGAGCAGGATGCGTGGACCATATCGGAGGTCCCTTGTCCTCAGCTACACTGCCTGTGTAAAGTCTGTGAGCACTTCCAGTAAGGAGGCTCACACATCCCTGCAGATATCCTCAAAAAAGGATGCAAGCAAAAAGCAGGTCTCGGAGAGACTGCTCTGGGCTGTGAAGCACTCACAGGGGTGAGCATTATCTGGTGCTGGGTGAACACAGGGTCTGGACAGCTTCTAGAAAGGCTGTTCCTTGAAGGGAGTAAAAACAAACCCATAAACTACAGCAAAAAAAAAAAGTTTGTATTGGCCTCAGAGAACTGCCCCTGAGCCAAGAACAAGAAGAAAACTCCAACACAGGTTGAACATCACACCCTGATGAGATGGGATGGGGTAACCACGTGCAGACGGGCTGCTCCTGTTGCTATGAAGCAATCACTAGGATGAAATTATGGGCTTGGCACATAGGTGGACTCTGGAAGACGCTGGGGCTCAAGTTCAGATCTGAGTTACCCCAAGACAAAGACCCCAAAGGAATGCAGGGTTGGGTGGTAGGTGAGAAACCACTGCTTTTACCTCCATGGCGCTGGTGTGCAATCAATCAGCACTGCAGGAAGCCAACTGGGAGGGCTGCAAACCCTGGGCAGCCTCAAGGCACTCTGCAAACCTCCGCTAACAACATCTCCCGACACCCCGGTAAGGCAACCATATGAATTAACCCCCATTTCCACACCTCTAGTTGCCAAGAGAAACGCTTTTCGTAATCATGCTGGTTGTGAAGTACACAGCTGCTCGCTTTTACTTGCTCTTTTAACATTAAAGAAAGCGGAATACGGGTGGTGAGATTTCCTCATGCACAACAAAGCAGGCCAGAATTTGTGACTAAATACCGAGGGGATTTGCAATCCAGCTTTGAACTGTGCAACAAGGAGCCACTGGTGACAATGGTGCACTCGCTATTTATGGGGAACGCTGAATCCCCGAGGAACAAGGACAGCAGCAAAAACACCAAACCCACCAGACTTGCTTTTCAGAGAACTCATCTGGGGCAAACCCAGCAACTTCGGCTTTTGCCCCTGCTGTCCCCTTTTCCGCAGATTTTCTGCACCAGGTTTTTGATTGTTGCAGGAAATAAATAAACAAATAAATAGAATTGTAGAAATCGGTGCTTCTAAGGATAAATGGATAAATATGTATGTATGTGTGCAAGTCTGCCTATACACACACAGATACACATAAATATTTCAGGGCCTGGATTTAATCAAAGTGCACTTATTTTTCTTAGTTAACCACTTTGAGGATTAATGATTGCATCCGTGCGATGAGGTGTGCTGCAGTGCTCAGGGAAGACGACCTTAGATAACACACTGAGCAGCTCAGAGCTGATAAGGCTTGTCCTGCCCTTATCAGGCTGGGGGGAAAGGAGCGGGAATTTCTTGCTGTACCATTTCCGAACTGCCGGCTATGCAATCTGATCACAAGCTATCGCCACGCTCTCAATTGCAGAAGCAGGCACAAGTTTGCATCGCCTTTCCTCCACTGCAGCGTTAAGCCAGAGTTGTTTGGTTTTCCTGAGGTTTCTCGGAGGCTGGTAATTTAGGAGAGGGTGTACAAGTCCTGGTGCTCGCTGTTCGCTGTAGGCAAGCCCGTGTTTTGGGCTATAAGGCCTGAGAGTTCAAGGTGCTGTTCAAAGGATGATCATCTGCAGCACAGAGGGTGACTCAGAGTGTTTCCATCCTTCTTTACTGACTGCACCGATGGCTCAGGGAGACTGGTCTCCTCACCTGGAAAGTCAGCAGCCAGCGTGAACGCTCTCTCTTCTGTACCATTAGCAGATATTAATGCCACAAACCGTACACATGTGCCAAGTTGCTCTGCTGCAAAATATTCATTTCTACATATTCTGCAGGAACCATCTGGTTTTAATACCTGGTGTGTGTAAGAACAACATTTACCTACAGGATCGACAGCAGAAGTCAGCTAAGAGGGAAATGTCGGCTTGTGCTTGCCACGCAGGCACAAACGGAGAGTGAGAAGGAAAAAAGGGGCAGATTCAAGGTTGTGGCTCATGGCAAGGTGTAAGAGCTACCAGGGGTTCTCCCTCTGTTGGGGTGGCCCGGGCTGGTACCAGATTGCTGCATCTCCAGCCCGGAAGACCATCCCTGGCACAGGGCTGTATTTCTTTACCGCTCTACCCGCATTAAGTAAGCTGGCAGGAGCTCTAGCAACACCCATTTGCAACATTCACGCTGTTAATGTTAAATGAACCCAAAAGAGCAAAATTTGCAAAGTTATATTGAGGTGTTGAAATGAGGTTGAAAAAAAAAATATAAGCAGGGAACTGCGTCATGGCCACGTGCCTCTCTTCCTCCAAGTACCATGCTTGTTACCAGTGGCTGAGCTGAACTCGGTCTTCTTCCCACAGTTCGACATGCAGAGGATAACATTGGAAGAGCTGAAACACATCCTCTACCACGCCTTCCGGGACCACTTAACGATGAAGGACATCGAGAACATCATTATCAATGAAGAGGAGAGTTTAAACGAAAACTCTGGCAACTGCCAAACAGAGTTTGAAGGTGAGGGAGAAAGTTTCTGTGTTTCTATACAATTGTTCTCTTTCTGCTTTGTCTGTAAAACTCAGTCTGATCCATGACATGCAATGGGCAAGTGTGGAGTTATTTTAGAGTAGGTAGCAATGACACACTTAGAGAGCTCAAGATCTGCCATGGGCCTTCTTCCGTGTGGTCTAAGTAAAGCTGATCCTGTCTCAGACAGGAGGATGAACTACTGGGTGCTTTGCCTTATGGCCCTCCTTTCTCTGGGGGGGACTCAGGCTGGGGGCTGTGCAGCCCATGCGGAGGTCAGTGTCTCAGACAGGCTGAATTTCCCTACAGAAATACGCATGTCTCTCAGCCTGTCATGGAAAGACTGTTGGCACTGGGTCCTGCTCCAGCAAGCTGTGTTAGGCTCCGCCAGTTTTCTGGTGCCTTTCCACAAAGCAGAAAGGTCTTCTTGTTCTGGGCTCCCAGGGAACGGCTGGGGAGTGTGCTCCCTCTGCATTGTAACACCAGCAATGAGCAGAGACATCTGCATCTGCACCCTCCTGCCCTGCACACCCCTTGTTTGGCACTGTCAGGACCACTGATGTGAGGCTGTGATATGCTACACAGGTACACCACAGGACAGCTCATCTCAACACATGTGAGAGTGGCTGCAAGACCAAGGTCTGAGAAATCCTCAGAGGTAGCTGAGAAAGGGAAACACTCACTTCAGCAGCTGTTGCTTAACATAGCATCCTCTCGGCAGTGCCACAAGACCACTGAGTAAGCGATCAGCAACTGGGATCAGACACAACCTCAACTTTTACAGTGGATTTTGGACTTTGAATGGAGATAACACTGGAAAGAACATGCCCCATTTTAAGCCACCAAGGGAGAAGGATTTTCTTGGCCAGAGGAACATGTGCTGCTCCCAACCATTGCTGGTTGGAACAACTAAACATACATAAATCATCTCAAGCGCAGAAAAGTCCGGGGAGACACCTACAGAGAATCGCAGAGTTTGTGCACATCACCCTGGGACAGCTACTGTGCTTTCCCACCCACAGCAATGCCACTTTATATAGGCCATTTTGGGGCAAATTCTGATATCTGAGGGGTCAAATAGCCTCTGAAAGGGCACCAGGCAGAGACACTGAAGCGTCTTTAGAACAAAGCCAAGGATGAAAATACTAGTGCATTTCTTAGCCCGACTAATTAATGGGATTCAGAAGCTATATCCAGCACACTCACCCTCTGCTAAATACTGCAGAAAAGATGTAGAAGAGCACAGCTGAATTTTAAAAAGCCTGCAGGAAGGAGGCAAGCAGCAACACTCTTTGAATCAAGCCAAGGAACACTTTTTTTGTTCCTCCTGGAGAGCGGCAGGGAGGAAGAGATGCTGACTTACATGAATGGAGTTGTTAGTCTCCACTGACCTGCTGATTCAGTGGAGACATGAACCAGCTGTCACCGCAGCAAGAGGCATGCAGGCTTCTTTCAGCTTCAGTACTTGGGTGAACTATCCCAGTCGCCCAAAAAAAAAAAAAACAAAAAAAGAAGAAGGGTCCGAAAACCTAAATGCTCAGCATCTCATCTTGGAAGTCCCAGCTTCCAAAAGTACAGCAAGAACAGCTTTTCTCGTGGGATGTTGGCACTGCTGGTGCTAGGCAGAACCTAGAAGCAAAACAGACCCTTTTTTAGATGTTGTTAGAAATACACACGCACATGCACAAATCCACCAGAGAATAAAGATCAACCAAACGCTGTCAACAAAGATGCAAAGTTTTGCTTCAGGTCCCAGAAGAAGGAGACAGTTCTGGTCCATGGCAGCTTTGACATGAGCATTTCTCCCAGGAAAGGCAGGCTGAGAGCAGGTTGCGTCCCCGCAGCTCTCCAGGCTGGACATGCCATTACCGCAATGACCCACTTGTGCCCTTGGCGTTCCCATTTCCTAGACACTAAGATCCCTACAGGGCTCAAAAGCAGAAATTGTGAGCCTCCTGGCATGGATCAATGGCCCTAAGGGAGAGCTGTCACGAAGGTTGGACAGCATCGCAGTCTAGCTTTACATAGGGCTGTACAGAAGCGTCTCCATGTAAGTCAGTCACTCTTTATTCACTTCTTAATTAGTGGAGTGAAGGAGATGCTTTTTGGGTATAACTCCTCGAGCTTATTTTAGGTGCTACCTTGGGGTGAGAGGATTGCACCTTAAAAAGCACCTATTTCTTTCAACTGTAAAGGTAGCCTAAAGGAATTAGCCTAGAGACTCACAACTGTATTTAATGTACATTTCATCCACCCCATTGAAGTACCTTCAATTATGGGTAGGAATGAAGCCAAGATGAGCCCCGATGGTTTTCACTGAAATTTGGGAATGGCTTCTAAGGGAAGAGACATAGCAGATACTTTCAGTAGTACCTTGATGAAATGGGGGATCTCCACTCACTGTCACCTCTGGGTATGTTCTTGCCATCAAAGAGAAGCCCCAAAATCCTTCTCCATCCCATGGACAGAGACACATACCCCTTCTCCATACCTGGGGTTAGCTGCCTCAGCCCCGCCAGGTGACGAGCAGCACTATACGGGACCCATTGCCATAGGTACAAATTTCTGTCATTCTCACAGCGTAGCTATCTTGGTTTCTTGTCATAATAAGGTCTTCACAACTATGTAATATTCATCCAATATCAACATGGACAATATACTGTATCTCTCTCTCCCACACTCATATACACACACACAACCACACACATACTTTAAACCAAATACAATATTCATATTATGGTCAGCGACAAGTCCGGGATTTTGTTCAGTTCACTCTGAACATGAGAGTCATTTGCAAGGCGTCGGATCTAGGCTTACATTACAACTTCCCCTCCTACTCATTTCTGGGGGTTTTCATTTGCCTTATTCTTGATGAAGAGCAAAGCAATGAAAATGCCCAACTCCTCAGTACAAGCAGCCCACACCAGCCCTGCTGATAAAGAATACCGCCAGAAGGGAGGCACGGTTATGTCTTCTGCCTTTCTCTCAATTTTTATTAATGCTTAGGGAAGGAGAACAAAGTTGAGAGCCAAGAAGAGTGTTTGTTTTATGAGAAAAGGCACAAGAAAAGGACAACTGTTTGCAGCGACATTGTACTACCAAAAATTTATAGTACAAAAATCATTTGTCTGGCAGTTCCCTTTATCCAAACACAACATTAAGCTCGTGGCAAACAAGAGTGCCGGCTGGTTATGGTGACCCATGCTGTCTGCCGCGGGTATTTCATCCCCAGCCCTGACACTCAAATTAACTGGATGCACAAGAGCTGCCGCAGCCCCCCTCCCTGCTCCCCCCAGCCAAGTACCAGGAGCATCCACTCCTCAGCTAAGGGCTTGGGAATGAAAAACTGACCTCTTAAAATGAAAATAACTCCATCCACCCAGAGAAAGCAAGTATCACTCACCTTTAGCAGGGTTATGACTATAAATACACTGTAGCTGTTCGTGTTAGCAAGGCTTGTTCTGCCGGCGAGAAGGCTCTCAGCGCTTACCCTGACCATCTCAAACCCACTGTGGGCATCGTCACCAGCCCAGCAGCCACAGCCAGGGGACTGATCCACCCTGAAATGGGTTGGACCCATTAACCCCATATCCTGATGGAGAAGTTATAGCAATGGTAGCTCTGTCTCTGCCACTAGTGACGCCATGGTGAGTCCTCCTCACCAGCACTTTCTCTGCATGTTGAGAAGATGAAGGATGACCCAGCCTTGCTTTGTCTTTGCTTCTTGAGATCACATTTACATTGGACAGCCTGTGAGTTGCTCGCTCCCCTAAGAAGGGGCCAGGACATCTCCAGAGGAGCTTCAGGCTCTGACCATGTTCAAGGAACCAGCTCACATCCAAACCCCAGCATGTCCCACGGGTATTAAAAACTCTTGCTGCCAACCAAATGCAAAACAGATTGCACATCTAGCCCTGTGACGATGCCAGCTATGGAAACCAGCAGGAAAAAACACAGATGCCATGCTTAAAGGATCTATGAATTTGGAGAAAGGAGAGAAGTGAGGGCAAAAACTCACCAGTTAACCCGGGGGGCAAATGGGTCTTCATAGTTAAGAGGGCAATTCACAGGGCAGCACATAGTTGTGTTCACAGTGAAGAAAGTCAGTAACTTCAGCTTCTTTGTCTGCCCGTGGATTGCAAGGAGGCAGAGGAACTGTAATACTCTTGCCGGAGTAATTCCTGCTGAGCCCCAACCAACAGCAAGAGGGTCTCTCTGGGTCTGCAACACCTCTACATTTCAGCACAGACCTTTCCCCTTTCTTCTGGAGTTATTTGGTGGGTTATTTGGCTGTTTGGTGTGCCTTCAGTTGGTAAAGAACAGTAACAATGACTTACCTGGATCCTGCTGCCTTAAAACTTTATTTTTACTTGATGGTATAACAGAGGACTGAAGGAATTGTTCAATTCGGGAACGCTTCTGCAAGAAACACTCAACATGCTTTACTCTTTTCCTTTGAATAGGAGAGTTGCCATCATAAAAGGCCTTGGCCAGTCTTTGACTGCTGTACCGTAATCAGCACCAGAGCCCCACACTGAACAGCAATGCCGGCTTGTGTCACTGTTTTGTCTGCTGGTTGGGAGTGTTTTCAAAGTACAGAAATAA
>VZSZ01001047.1:264059-350699 GCA_013398815.1 Ibidorhyncha struthersii
GTGTTTTGTTTGGGCGCGGGGGGGGGGGGGGGGGGGGTTGGGGTTTGCTTTTTCTGTAGGGAACTCAATTTATCCATTATGAATTGGTGTCATGTCTTACCAGAGGTCTCTTTTTCCTTCCTAGAGGAGCCTTTTTCCACCTAAAGGCGTCTTGAAGAGATCCCTGCTTTAATCAGTCAGGCTCCTCTGGTGACAATGCAGAATGGATCAGGCCAAGCCATTTCATCCTTTCCTCTCCCCACAACCTTTCTACCGACACCTTCCCATCCTTCCTAGCCAGCAGCATTGGACCTGTGTCTCCTACCTACCTCCCTGGCTCCATTTATGTAACATCCATTTGTCTTTTTTTTTTTTTTTTTTCCTTCTACACAAGAAGGAAAAAATGGGCTTTTTGTTGCTTTTACAGACAGTAGGTAAAAATAGAGCAGTAAAATTTTGATTGGAACCTGATGGCAAAAGCTTAGGGGGAAGAAAGTAGAAGAATCAAAGAAATAAAAATAAAAAACCCCACATCCCATACTTTAAGAAAAAAGAAAAAAAAAAACTTTAAGTGCTAATTAACATACTTTAAAAAATACCCAGACTGCAGCAGTGCTAGGTAGAGCTGTCAGAAAAAGCACTAAACTTATGCTCTTGCCAGTTACATGAGAATTTAAGTGTCTTTTCAGCACTGCAATTCTGTACGAAAAGGATATTGCTATGGCAACCCTCGCTGTTCGTGACATGTGTGCCACCGTGTCGGAGCGACACACAGCAATTGCAGGCACGCTCCCAGCCAAATCAAGGATGGACAAACAGCTCCCAACAGCCTGGGACAGCATTTCAGCTTGTGGATTAGCAAATTATTAGCAAATTTTGAGCGCCCCAAAGACAACTCTGTTGGCTTAGCCACAAAAATATGTTTGCAATTAAACAGATTGACATGCAGGGAAGGCTTCGAGATGGACATGGTTATCTTAGGTTGAGAGAGGCTTTGGTTTGGTTTGGGAGTAAGTGAAATCAATGCAGCATAAACAGCGCTCGACACAGGCTGTCCAGTGCTTGTCAAGGACACTTTGAGCAGGTTCTTCATGGAGGGATCGATCTCTGACGGGAAGGATTTGGGTTACTCCTCCTGCAAGGCACCGGGCTGTGTTGCTGATAACCATTGACTTTGGCTTTAAATTTGAAGGTGCATCCTGATTTTCTGCTCCTGGAGAAGCCAACAAGTGAACGGCAGGCACCTGGCACAACAAAATACTTTGGAGGCCACAGAGAAGTGAATTCCAGCAAAAGCTGCTGAAGGAACATCACTTACCTGTCAGGTCCAAAGCCACACCATAAGGTCAGCCACGAAGAGTCTGAGGAGTTACCAGGCAGGACAACTGCATGACGGTGGTGGCAGTGGTCCTGGGGAGCAGGCTTCTGCCCACGACAGGCTGTGCCACCCAAGGATGTCATCGAGGCCTGACCCTCTCGAGTCCAGCACTGAGAAGTAATTTCTAACCAGAAACAATATCAACAGTAATTTAGAGAATTGAACAGGGTGAGCAACTGGGAAAACTTGGCTTTGTTAGGAAGAATTTAGTCCTTGTGCTGTTGGAGTTCATATAGGATAAAAGAGAGTTGACAAAGAAAAAGTAGGGTTTTTTTCATGTTTGATGAATACCCACAAATATGCCAGTTACTGTTAGCAGACACCCTGTCCTGGCGAAGGTGCTCACAGACCCCCCCCCGGCCAAGGGTCACCTGTGAGCAGCAGGGTGGGAGGTGGTAGGAGATCCAGCTACCTGCCCCGGCTCCCAGGCAAGCTACAGCTGAATATTTGGGTATCAGCTGGTGATTTGGAAAGATTTCATCCAGACTCTTCAGTGGTTATTGGGAGCTCAGATGTTGGATATGGTGCACTGGTAGGGCTGGACGTTGGTTGCTTTACATGGGAGACTTCCAGCAACTTTGTAAGCTGGGGCCAAGTAAATGTTTTTTTTCAGTCCTTCTCCTATAAGAAAGAGGATAGCAAGCAGGCAAATCAAGAAAAGGTAGAAAGCATTCCCAAGAATGCTATTCTGAAGGGCTGAAATCTGTTTGACAGACTTGGATAAGCAAAGTACCTAACGGCAAACATTTTTTTCCACAGAAAGCATAGGAATATTCTTTCACAAAAACCACGCTGCATCTTTCTGCCTGCTGCAGAAGACCAAAACACCTCCTGGGACACCAAGAGGTCTGTGATGGCTGTCTGAGGTCCAGCGCTGGCTCTGCTCGAGAGGACACAATGCTTTGCCAGGTGTCTGGTACAAAGAGACTCTCAGCTGTTTCCACAGAAGACTCTCCCCCCACATCGTGTGCACGTGCGCGGAGCAAGCAGTGCTGCACAGGGCTGTCATCGCACAAAAGAAAGAGGTGCACAGTCCCGATTCAGACTTAGTTCTGCGAGGAGAGAAGCAGTAGGAGGAATACATTAAGATCACTAAGAATGAAGTTCCCCATTTTATCCACCCGTGTAATAAATTATTTAGTTTCTGCTTTATGGATGACTATTTGAAAGAAGAAAAACCAACTCTTCTAAAATGAGAATCTGATGAAGTATCTTTTTTCTTGGCTCTGAATCATGCTTACATTCCACAGATGAAGATGTACAGAACTTGCTGGTTTTCAATCTATTATTTTACTGTACTGTGTTCTGACAGTACAATTATATTTCCCTGGCATCACTTAAAGCCTATTACTTTCCCAGGAATTTAATACAGAAAAAGAAAAGGCTCACAACATTTTCATTTCTATGTATTGTCAGTTGTTATCAGGACTGGATTTTGTTTTTCTCCAGTTCAAGTAGGACATTTTAGGCAGCTCTGGGAACTGTAGAAGCTTCAGCAGAAGCAAGATGGACAGAAAATCTGACAACATTTTAATTGGAAGAGTACTCCACTCCTGCCTCTCCAGTGGCAAAAGTCTGAAAAACTGCCTCGATTTGGCATCTTCACTAGTAAAGAATTTCAGCCCCAGAATTGAGGAGAAGAGGGAGAAAGGAGAAAAAGGAAATCCTCTGGATCTAAAGATCAGTACTTGAGAATTTGATGATGAAAATACCGTAGTTTGGGTTTTTTTTATTTTCTGTCAAGACAGACCAAAATACTTTCTAGCCTTGAAGAGCATTAGTAAATGAAATTGCCATTTTCCAAGCAGTTATTTTCTACAGCTGTTCATGGCCAGTCTTTGCCAGCATCGTAAGTAAGAAGCTTCAAACACTGCTATTTTTACAATGCTTTAGGTGAGATCCATAATAGGACTTTCCATCATCAGCCAGTCTTCTGTCTTCATCAGCTGACAAGTAGACATTTGACCATCCCATTTGAAGTTCTTGAGCTTGCTCTAGTAGGTTCCCCTCTGGTCTTGCCAGCACACAAGCGTGTCTTGTCTCTCTTGTGGGCAGTCCCGCTAAACTCAAACTGTACAGCTGATGTGTTTGCAGCATCAGGCCCCTGGGGTTGCCATTTGACTGCAATCTTCAAATAAATGCCTCTGTATTCATATTGCACCAACCCAAGAGTGGTATTACATTTCCTACCATCTCTTTCAGAGGAGCCAAAGTTACTTCAGCTTCATGCAGCAGCTCTTGTTTTCTCAGATTTTAATTGGGGTGGAGGGTGGAAGAGAGATGAAGTTCTTCTCGGACTCCAGGGTAAATCAGAAGTAACTCATTAGAGTTAATTGGCTTAAACAGGAATAAGCCCAGAATCCAGCCTGTTGCCATTTAATCCATACTAGGATCTAAGTAATCAATGCCTCCTGATTCATCTCTAGGAAGTCTAATACATACATCTCCGTTTTTCATTATTTCATCCCTCACTGTTGTCAAGTCATTTACCATTCATTGTTAAAAACTGACCATTTTTGGCTTGTTAACAAAAGACATGGCATTTTAATTAAAGACAACAACTCACAAAGCAGCATAATGGTAAAAAAAAAAAACACAAAAAACAAAAAACTTTGTACAAAATATTGTAAATATTAATATAAATTAACTTGGCATGCAACTTAAATAAATCCTATGTTACTGCAAGTTACGCAAGTGTATAAAGACGTGTATAAAGGAAAACCGAATGCCATATGTATCGGCTGTTTCCTCTAACCAAACACTACTGTAAATATATAATCTGTATAAAAAGATTTTAATTTTACCATTATTTATGCAATAGAAATAAAGGTTTTTTTCTTTTGATGAGGGAGGAAGTTTCTTTTTTCCTCATTTTGAAGCAGTCATTGATATTTATTCATGCCCAAGTACAAGAGCAAAAGCTAGATTTGCATAAAATATTAGGACAGAGACCCTTTCTTCCTTCTGAGGGATACATGAACATTTGGGTTTTTTATTTTGCTTTGAAAATAGATTTACATATTTTAAAGCTGTTACTACAGAAAGAGCTCCTGGCTGAATGGATGCCTTGGCTGTTCAGAGCTGGGATCAACGCTTCGAGAGCGACACAGATGCACAGGACTCGTCAGCGTGCCAAAGAGAGGAATTGAACTTCTCCTCTGGAAGTGGAAGTCAAAGCCACAACTGGTGTGGTTGGTGGGCACCACATGCAGATCTCAAAGAAAAAAGTCAGACCATGCCATGTGCTCTTTTATGGCACTTGCTTAAAAACTCAAAACCCCTTTTCTTGTACCTACCAGACAGTCAGAGCCTGGTTCTCTGAGCTCAGATGGGCTTGGGTCCAGTGTGTGGCTGCTGGGAAGCGGATGCTGACCACAGGTTTTAATCCCGTTTCCTCTCTGCCAAGGCTCCATACCACAAGAGCTGCTCTGTGAAGCTAAACTACGTTCACATGTCCTGAAAAGCAGCTGCTCCCTTAGCAAATCCAGACCTCTTTGTTTCACTGTAGACCATTCTCCACAGCTACCAGTCCACTGAGTCCTACCAGCCATTTGGCTGGAGACAATGAGAATGAGGATGAGGATGGTCCCCAAAATTGTTTGTAGTGGTGCCTCTAAATTAAAGCTTAAAAGGAAACAGCTGATGTAGGCAAGTTGTCTTTACCCAGGTGGACCCAAGTTACAGTGGTAGGACTGCTGGGACTACCAGTGCAACCCCCAAAGCTCCCACCATGCCCATGGGTAGAGCACCACCTCTGCCTCGTGCTTGGAAAGGAGCTGTGACCTTCCCTAGACCTGACCATTTTTGCAAAAATAACATTTCTGATTCCTTCGTCTAGAATCTGAAAAAATGAGTGGTTTTCCCCAGACAATGATACATATCACACTCCATTTCATGGGCTCACATTATTTATCAATTGCGACCATTTGGACAACAGCCTGGCAGCTCAGATACTGTTCTTTATTCCTGGAACCCTCACAACTTCCAGTATGAGCAATTGCCTATGCATGGATTACCACTGAAAAGCAAGCATTGCAGGAAACTTCTGTTTATAAAAATTTGCATCTAATCGCTTAAAAAAAGATACTGTACACTCTATTCGACCTCTTACATTATGTAACTGGAGAGCTATTTAATGAATGGCTTAGGAATGAACCTGAATTCATTACAGGAATGCATCAAATGTATCGTAGGAATTCCTATATATTTATCCTAGGAACGAATGAGTAATCGAAGAAATTCTCTGCTGGAAGGAGAAGCCTACACCACACAGCTCTCCTTTGAAAACAGTGTTCTCATGCAGATCATTGCATTCAATGTCCTCAATGAAACCACAGGTTTGTATGTTGTATTTCAGCCACCAAAACCGTTCAAAAATTGAAATCCACTGGTGTCATTGCTAGAACACATCCTCTCTGCCCGTCAGCCCTCAACGTGGATGAGCGCCATGCTGGACAGGTTAGTATGATACCATTAAGAAATCTTCACTGACTGCAGGGAGAGAACAAACTTTAAAAGACAAAAACACACCACATTTGAACTGAGACCAAACTGCTTTATCCCACCACAAAGAGCCGACAAACATGACCACTGTTCCAGCTCTATTGAAGCCTTTTTAGCTCTTGTGTTATTTTAATTCTCTCAATTCAACAGAGAAATACAGGCGGAGGAGACCACCTCAAAGCCCCATCCTTCAACTGTTTCCCAACGGCAGGTTTTGGGTGGTTGCTGCTGTGGGAACGGGCACCGGCCATGGGCAGGAATGACTGCGCGGGTCTAATCCAGTTCCCGGAGAGTTGGTGGAAACATTCCCAGACTTAGTGGGATTTGGATTAGGTCATCATACAGTGCAGTATTTCACACCCTGGCCCTTTGCTTTGTTTAAATGGAGTCCGGCCAAGGCCTCAATTTTAATTACTGACATACAAATACTGAAGAAAGAAGGCTTTCCTTACTCTGAATGAAATTCCGGCATGGCTCCCATCTAAAACCTCTTGCCATCAATGGGCTCCCAGGCTCAAAACTCCCAGCAGACAGTGTCTTTGGTTAGACACAATGCTTTCCTCCGGGCAGTCACACTCTGCCCGTGACCCTGCAGGCTGGTTTTGCTACTACGATCTCACCCACCCAATACGCACTTCTTCCTGATTAACATCTATAGAAAGTATTTGCTAATGCAAATCCAGAGGCAGTAATTTATTTGGTACAAGCTAGTTAATCCTGGCAAGGCTTTCCCATGTAAGTATAGACTAATATCATCTTGGTTTAATTGCTTCTTTAAGAGTTTCTCAAAAATCAAAAACATTTTAATTAAAAAATTCACCAAGAGTATCTTCCAGATCTTTTCCCATTTATTCTTCTTCCCACCAAAATTATCAGCACATTTGTTAAGTTCTAAAGAAAGTAATTACAGCAGATGTTGATCGCTGCTGCTAGCTTTGAGGTTGCTGAATGCTACACATCACTCTCCCAACTTCTACTTTTTTGCAGCTTTCTGAACCAGAAATTTCCATTCTTGGTCTCTGCTCAGAAAGGAGGTTGTCTATGCAGGAGCTGGGATGCTTTCATGCCAGCTGCTAAGGCTAGGAGAAATTCTGGGCGGGGGAAGGGGGAAGAAAGGAGGAGATACAATCAGGGAACTGCTAGGGATACAGAGATTAGGTCAAGGAACAGCAAGGAATGGCTGAAAGCCATTTCATTTTACCTATAATACCATTTGAAATGAATAAAGGTCCTGCTCCACCACCATCTCCCCAAAAGCAGGATGATAAATCCACTAGCAGTGCCACCAGCACAGGCACTGTTACAATGGGGTGGAAGTATCAGACCAAAGATGCCAAGTGCGCGCCTGCCACACTGTAATAAATATCTTTTAACCCCAATTTCTGTCTAGATTTCCACTTGCACATAATGAGCTGGCTTTAGAATAAGCTGTCAAAAATAGTTCACCGTATAATGACAGAAAGCTGAGATAATCACAGGATGACCATACATGTCACTACGGACAGAAATTCAATGCAACGGCGTAAGCGCAGGGTCAGGAACCTGTAGCATGATGCCGATGGTGCGCTGAATTTCACACACACAACTCCTAGGCAGAACGACAACTACTGCAAATACCTGGCATCATGGGTCTCTCGTGCAGGCAGGGTCGCCTCCCAGTACCGAGTGGTGAGGCAGCCAGGGCTTGGCTGGCATCTCTGCTCCCGGTACAGCCGCGGGGACAAAGCAGGGCTCTCAGAGGCATCTCAGTCCCAAGGAGATCATGGCCATGAGCATGGCTGCTAGTGAGCCTTTTCCAGATTCAACAAGTTCTAGCCTGCAAAACGTTTTACAGAAAACATTAAAACCTCCTGAAGTGAAGGATTTCAAATGGAAGGGGCTGAGAGACCCCAGCACTGGTGGTATGAACAGTACCGCTATAATAAGGGTAATCACTGCATGTTATATGGAAAAATCTCTCAAGTGATTGCTGTTTGCAGAGGCTGATTAAATATAAATTAAACTCATCTGCATGTTCAGCAAGATATGTGAATCAAATAGCAAGAGCATCCTTCGCATTGGCTGCGTGGGATATTTGGGGAGGTCATCCCATGGCCTGGCATGTCCCCACACACAGACTGCTCTGCACCTTCTGGTCTGGCACCAGCAACCTTGGCATCTGCCTATTATTGAAATTAAAAGAACCATGTTCACTTACATAGAGAAGATTTCAGATAGAGTATGAACAAGCAATTCATTAGCCTCAAGTTGTTCGGGGGGGGGAAGAATGCAGTTCCCTGTACTACCACGGCCATATTACCAGTTACCGCTGCTTATCTTCATCTCATTCAACTTCTCTAAATGCCTCTCCATCTTGGGTGCCTGGGTAATTAGCATAGCATAGCATAGCATAGCATAGCATAGCATAGCATAGACTAGCATAGATTAGACTAGCATAGATTAGACTCGACTAGACTCGACTAGACTAGACTAGACTAGACTAGACTAGAATAGAATAGAATAGAATAGAATAGAATAGAATAGACTCTTTCCATTGGAAGGGACTTACAACCACCATCTAGTCCAACTGCCTGACCACTTCAGGGCTGACCAAAAGTTAAAGCATGTTATTAAGGGCAATGTCCAAATGCCTCTTAAACACTGACAGGTTTGGGGCATTGACCACCTCTCTAGGAAGCCTGTTCTAGTGTTTGACCACCCTCTCGGTAAAGAAGTGCTTCCTCAGGTTCCTGGCAATGCACTGAGTGCTCCATGAGCCCTTGGCATTAAGTAACCAGACAAACCCTAAGTGATGAAGGGGACAATTCTGCATCACCAAGCATCCTGGCTATGATTAAGAAGAGATTTCTTAATCTTCTCCCCCATTGTATGAGGGGGGGGGAGACTTATTTCTAACTCTCAACTATCATCCAGAGCCCCTGGAACTGGCACCATCTCCAGCTTACAGTCTGTGGCTGGGGAGAAGCATGGACCTCCCTGGTACAGAAGGGATGGGACTAACTCCGAGCATCCTGCACACAGGAAGTATTTGGAAAACTTGCGGATTTCTCCTGTCCCCATCAAGATGGGTATGTTAACCCTGGGCTGAAGGTAAGACTTGCTAAGTGAAACCAAGGGATAATTGGTTTCTTGAATTATATGGTCAGAAATGGCAGTGACACACCCCAAGATACATAACTTTTTCTCACTATTTCTAAGAAAGCCTTTTTGTGTTCAAGAAGAAGCTTGGAGACTTGGTGAACAGACGGATCAAGGAAGATGCGTGAAGAAGCTAATGACCAAAGCTATAAGATCTGAGGGAGAGGGGATGTTGCTTCTTACTGTGTTGTGTGAGCTCCTACTGTGCTGGTGCCAATTTTAGTGTCTTCTCTCACTTCAAACCAGAGAGAATCTAAAAGCCTGAAAAATACTGAAAATGGGAATTGCTTCTTATGGTGAAAGAAAATTCCAAGTACCAGAAACAGGCTCCAGGTTAGGACCTGTCAATACAGTTCTGCCAATACAGTCCTGCCAAAGTGAAATGTATTTGCAGGTGCATAACCCACACTTTAATCTTGAACACCTTCAACCACCTATTTTAAATATTTATTATTGCTTAAATTCAATTTCAGAGAGCATTTTTTTAATCTATTAGCTACTGTGCTATTCATTTGGAGACTGATCACAATGTTCACTGCCCCTCGGACAAATTAAACTAGCAATTATTTTAAAATGTTTGTCCCCTATAAAGAGGAAAATCAAACATTGGTTCAGAGAACAGAAGAGAAGAAACAACTCGAGAGGGACAACACTGGGCCAAAAGTGAAGAAAGTCTGACCATATGGATTTGCTTATGCTGATCTCAGTAACAGGCTCAAAGAAAGGGATAGGTAGAGTATATAGGGGTACATGCAGCTACAGTGCTGCCATGATAAATTGCTTCTAAGAATTCAGGGTATGGACTGCTGACATCTTTCAGGCAGGAAGCTGGAGTTCAGATCACAATTGCAATTATTTCAGTATTTTTAACCAAATCAGAGAGTGAACTTGCATGAATAAAAGGACTCCTTTATGCAGAAGCTGGCAAAGTGAACGCCATTGCTGGCTTTCCAGAAACCCAAGGCACCCTCCAGCAGCCCAGGTAAACACCGTGTTTCTTTACCAGACTCCCTGAATTGCTAAGCCGCTCTAGCAGAAAGCCCTGCACTAACACGAAGGTTGTTATTGCTGCGATTACGCCAATACCGCACCCCCAAAGAAGGATTAACATTTAATTCTTTCTAAATTTGGTTTATGAAATATTGACATGCTGATGCCTTCGCAATGAGCTATAAAGACATCTTTTACTCAGCGTGCAGCGGGAGCTCAGTGATGTTTATTTACTTATCCCTTTCACTGGGTCTGGCTCTGAACGTTCTCTAACACTGAAACTGTTAGAGAACGCCCCAGGCTGAGCTAAGCAGATACCAGCAGGTAGAGCTAACAACCAGTGTTAATAAAAATCAATGAAGCATTCTTACAAGGCAAACTGTTATCCCTTTACAGCTCACAGTCTCCTCGCTCTGACAGAAGATGATGATCAACAGATGTAGAAGCATCAGCTGGGAGCAGCTCCAACAAACTCTCTCTTAAACACATCCTTTTTGCAGTCCCAACCATCTGATTTATATATTCACAGACATTTCTTAATACTTGTGGGACACCTTATCTCATTGGCTAAACAAATCCACTTATGTCTGGATCACTTCTAAGTGCAAAATAATGTGTTATTAAAGATATTGCGACCCTGGTGAGAGCAGAACCCTTCCAGCCACAGTGACCTCATTAATGAAAATCCTTTGTATCAAAACGGTCCAGCTTTGTCTTACTGCATGACAAAGAAGTCTTGGGATAACAGCATCCTCGTGGCCTTCCAAACATGCTCCAGTCCAAGACATGACCTCACCACAAGGCTTTATTGCCTCTTGCCGAAACAATGCCTTCTTCTGTGTCCCAGGGAAATTGTTCACTTCTCTGGTATGCTAAGGTAGGGTTCAGGAGCAGAGCTTGTGGCTCACACCTCTGCGCTAATCCAAACCAGGAGCAACGTCTGCATTTGCCAAGCAACTGCAAAAACACACTTAGAAGTAGTAATCTGCCTTCTTGCCGTCTCTCTGAAAAAAATAGGACAAGGAACTACTTTTTCATTGGCATTTGCAGTAGGCATCAGGCTGCGTACACACCATGTGCACAGCAAACACAAGAAGCCTCCAGCCAGGAGCACCTCAGAGGCTGCCACAAGTCCCATGCTGTCCCCAGTCCCACCAAACTACAGCCACCAAGGTGGGTTGGTCAAAGCATGGAGATAGCTGGCATGGGAGAAAACTTCCCTGATTTATCCCAACTATAACACAAAACATCTTTATCTCTTGGTGTTCATCTTAACCACTGGCAGCCGGTTTACACTGTAGATGTCCACTGGTTATTAGGGGAGGCTACAGTGACAGTGGAGGTGCCGGCAGTTTTAATAAGCAGTTTAATGAGCTGTGCATCCAA
Organism: Ibidorhyncha struthersii; assembly: GCA_013398815.1. Classification (NCBI taxonomy): domain Eukaryota; kingdom Metazoa; phylum Chordata; class Aves; order Charadriiformes; family Charadriidae; genus Ibidorhyncha; species Ibidorhyncha struthersii. The sequence goes on from VZSZ01001047.1 coordinate 275,434, forward strand.
ATTGTGCCCTAGACTCTACTGAATCACAGCTACTCATACAGGAAGACAAGCTCAGGTGTAGGCATCTAAACTGTAGCCATCCACAATTAACCACCTGAAGCATGTCCCTATTTCTTTAGCCACTAGGAAAAAATGACAGACAAGCTCTTAACAGTTCTCCCCAGCCTGTATGAACCCGTGAGTGTCCTAAGCACCAAGACAAATTTTCCTGTTTAACAAAAAGCTTGATTTTCCCTTCTCACCACTCACCCTCGTCCCTCCAGTTAGAGCTGACATCAATAGCAAATGACACCAGATGAGACAGAGGTTGGCCCAAGAGTAAGCTTAAGTATTTCTCTACTTTGAGGGGATCCCTGTTCGTCTTCCATTATATCCAAACACTTCATTTTTCAGGATCTGATCAATAACCTGATAAGACACTGTTGACCCAAGTTCTGATTTTCACAAATCTTTCACTGAAGTCGAAGGCAGAGATGACCTAAGCAGTGAATAAAGAATTCACGGTCACTCTGAGTAATACAAATTCCCAGTGTCTTTTTCCTTTGCAAGAGTAAATGAGTGTAAATAGCACAGTCTACATCTCTCTGGAGAATGAGAAAAGTACATTCTTTCTATTTGGTTTGCTTTTCCTGTTACTCTGTGCATATAGAAAAGCTACCTTAATTAATGCAAGCTTATTATGAAATTAGAGCACCAATATAATTAAAGCATTGATTAGAAAGCCAATAAAACAACCAGCTAAACCTCTTTTGAAAGAGGAGTAATATGAATACTATTTGATTAAATATTATGATTCAGTCAATATTTAACCATTCAATTGTATTGACTCAATTTCTACATTGAGCTGGGAATAAGCATCTCTTGGGACCTAATTATGTTAGTTTTGCTTCCTTTGTTGTTCACTAGAGTTTGTGTGTTTGTTTGTTTTGTTATTTCCTAAACTTCTGACAGAACAGATCTTCCATCCCAGGGAACCATACTCCATGAAGGTAATTTATGGGTAATGAGGAGTTCTGGTAATTGTGTTTATCTTTGAAAATTAAGTTTAAGAAATCCATCACATCTATAAAAAGAAGTCATATCTCCTTCAGAAAGCACCCATAATGAGTTTGTTAATGAACCTGGCAGCTAGGTCAAATCAATAGCCGTGCCCCAACTTTACTGAAGGTCACTCTGGTGCTTAGTGAAGAAATTTGCCTCCCTCCTTTCCACATCCATCTAGAGAAACATTGCTGCAACATCCAAAGCAACCTCCAGCTCCTTCATGACGCACACAGAGTCCACATCTTTGGAATCACCTCTAGCACCAGATGACTCTGCAGCACAACAGACTCCCAAGGAGGAGTGAGCCTCCCCTCTAGGAAGCACTGATCCTCAAAGGGTCTGGCCCAAGGCAGAAGGCACAGGATGAATGGGGAATGCAATTTATACTCCCATATTCAGCATTAAGCGAAACAAGTCAAACTTCTCTATCACCTGCACAAGAAAAACAGGGAAGTCCTTCCGGAAGGGAGGAAAGAGAGGAGAGAAGGTGGATTGAAGGAAAGGGTAAAGGAGAAAGCTCTCTCTTGAACATGAGCAAAAACTCCCATCATCAGCGCAAACAGCTTTGGAGCTCCTCAGCCTCATTTGGCCATGTTCACTTGCTTCTCTCTTCTCCTCGCAGCTGCTCCCCACCTTGCTCTTTACACCTGGCACCTCCTGATCAGGCCGAGCGTCTCTCAGGCCCAATTGCCCCCCAGCTTCTCCTTCACCCTCTGAGCACACTATTGCAGCCATCTCACGTTTGCCCCTTTCTAGCATTTGCACAGGCCTCCCAACTGGTTCCACAGAGCATTTCTGTCCTTTAGAGCTCCAAACTGAACCATCTGAGCAAAATTGTCCAGCATAAACATGGCGATCAACCACCTATTTAGCAGTTGGCAGCTTTGTCAAAGACTTGCCAAGCAGTCACAGCTCAGTCAGCTATCACACAACAAGGGTACCTGGGCTCCACCTTCACTGCAACCTCCTCATGGGAACTTGTGTCACTCCCCATGGCTTTGAGCAGACATGGGTGCTGAGGGCCCACGGCTGCTGACTCACAAAGTCTTTTCCAGGATAACTCAGCCAACATCTCCCCACAAACCGCTCTTTCACACACTTCACCTACACAACTCCCTCCACAGGAATCAAACATGGGTTCACCCATTTCACAGCTGACACCCCAATATGAAACGTCCTTCTTTGTTGCCACTCCGAAACTCAAAAGCCCACAAAAAACATTGGTCATGACCACAGGGAAGCCATGAGCACATTCACCCCGAGGTTCACACCTACCCCACGACCAAGCAGGCCACCCTGCACCAGGCAGAGCACCAGCACCCCTTCACGCATGGCCAGGCTGTCCCCACAGCATAGCCCCTTACCGACACAGAGCACTGGGGAGAGGCCACAGAAAGCTTAACCAACAGTGAAGCAGGATTCAATCCCCCGGGCTGAAGATGATTTCCATCTACTTTCCTCCATAATGAGGATGGTGGCCATGCTCCTTTCTGGGAAGGACTGGCTGAAGTAATGCCAGTGGGATCCTGGCACTTTCTGTGCTCTCCCCAACATGAACCGCTAACACCTGAAGCAACTTTTGGGAACATCAGAAAGCCTGGGGGAGGCCACATGCCCAACCTCTCCCTGAAGTTGTCTAGCATGAGGAAAGCAAGCCTATTCTTGAGGTTGTCAAGACATTTCTAAATGTTTTCCAGCGCTCGCTGCGCAGCTCTTTGCAAGATAGATGGACATTTTTTGGAAGAAACAGGGTTGTGTTTCAGATTCTTGCAGACTGTTTGCTCTGAAGTAGCACAGCTTCGTTTGCCTTTTCTTTTTGTCCTATGATATTCTCCAGTTCTTTTTACTTAGGGAAACAAAACAGCTATGAAGTAAGTACCAAAGAAGCGCAGATGAAAGGGAAGAGAAAGAGTAGGTTTTCTAGCACTTTTTTAGCCCAGCGTTTGCACTGGATCCTTAATTGTGTCTGCAGGACCGTCTGATCTCTCCCAAGTGTGCAGCTTACGCTCTGCATGTTCACAGGCTATGTTAACACCTCCCAAAGCAAAGCTCACATTTCATGTAATATGTGTGTTTTCATCAGGAAGGTGTCTTAAGAGCTCTTGGGGCACTCAGAGAGCAGTCAGGGAGCTGACGCCACACAAGCATAGTCTTGCCCATCCTCTGTGCCTGACGCGGCTGTGCAGTTCAGAGCAGAGATTTCACAAGGCCTGTCTTCAAATCCAGCAAAAAACTGCTGGTTTGTCCTACGTGGTACGTGCAACTCCTCTGGCCCCAGAACGGTTGGTACACCTGTTGGGACACTCCCCTTTTCCCCTGTTAGGAGGCATCACCTCTTGGCAAAAAAAAACACACCATTAATCAGCCTCCAGAGGGAGGGTTGGGTTGGGTTGGGTTGGATTTGGTTTAAACCCCCCAGCCTCACCACAGAGTGGACACACAACAAGCTCTGAGCTGGACTTGAACTAAGAAAAGCTAAAACCATCACCATTTTTTTGCTCAGCAAACAGGAGTACAGTAATGTTATCACCGCTTTCAGGAAGGACGCTGAAGCAGTTGAAAGTTAAAAATGCAAATCAAAGCCAAATGAGCTTTGAGATTGCAGCAAACATGCTGTAGTGTGTCATTTTCAGCATGGCAGAAATAATGTCCTGGCACATGTGTGAGATGTCAAAAAAAGCATATTCCATGTCTTATTCCAGTCCTAGGCAGAGTTTAAAAAAAAAACCAAAACAACCAACGCCCCAAACCCAAAACAGAAGCTTATTCAGGGGTTATCAACATGACTGTCTCACACACTGAAAGCAGCTTCTGAAAAATGAGGATAAAAAAACTGTTTATGACATCTAGTGGTAAAAGAAGATGTGCACGCACACACTGTCACTGCACGAAGCCCTGCGAGACTCACCCTTCAACTGCCAGTCAGCAGAGCCGGGCTATTTTTGGCAGTGAGTTCACTGTACTTACATCTGCACTTCTTGACAATAATCTGTGTGCAAAGTGTAAACCCTTTCTTTGCAGGTCTATCAAAAGCCAAGGCACTACATGCAACGGATGAGTGCTTTCAATTCCACCACCAGCTACACTGCACATGGAAAAACAGACCTTTGCGTAGGCAGATATCATACTGACAATAGAAGATAGCTTCGGCTCAAACCCAGATATCTGTGAGCTTTTATTACAAGCCTTGTAGCTGGTTTCTCAGAAATGATGACTGGCTGCATCCTTTGCTCTTCTGATACAGAAAATGTCCGTGCCAGAGTAGGAAAAAAGCTACTGAAATTGCACCCGGGATCTCTGAAGAGAGAAGGTACCAGTTGCTGCTCAGACGGTGGGAGCATGCACAGAGGTTGTAGGTCATCCCAGAGCACACAGAATTTCTGGTGTGCTTGTCTCTTATTCTGGTGCTTTTCTCTTACTGCAGCAGTGAGACATGGCACCTCTGTGCAAAAACATCTCCTTCATGCCCTTTATATCCACCTTGTACTCCAAATATCCAATTATTGGCATTCTTTCTAGACACCTTTGTATGAAGCACTGTGATCGTAGCAGATTGCTGCTCTAGGATTGAAGGTAAACTCAGCTTTTCTAGGTCATTCGGTGCTGCCCTCCATCTCAGTGCTGCCTCAGTCCTGCAAGAGACCACAGCTGGAGGAAACCCCATGGACCCCATGGACCATGACAGACTCTCTCCATAGCAAAGCCTCTGCCACAGCGTTGCTTCACCCCCTGCCAGAATAAACTCAGAAGTGCAGCAGGGCTCTCAGTGTGCTTTCCTCCAGGAGCCCAATGCAAATCTGAGCTTTTGCTTAACAACCACCACTGAAGCTTAGGCACGAGACTCTTCTCCACGCTCTCCTCCGTTTCATCAGGCTGGCGCTCGTCACTGCACCAAGGACTCCTGTTGGCTGCAAGCAAGCTGAGCACTACTGCCTCAAGGCTCAGCTCTGCTTGGGTCCCTGCACCCACCACAGACAGGTGGAGATCTGCCGGGTCTGAGAATGAAAACGCCTTATTCTAACGTGCCTCCTACATCTCAGCAGCTGAGTGAGAGGTTCCCTCCTAATGATGGCATCCATGTCAATGAAGCCACCATGCTCAGGGGTGACCAGCACCTCCTCCACCCCACAGGAGCTGACTTGCCAGCTTGAACAAGGGTTCAGTTTGGTCTTGCTGTGACATGAGGTGAAGATCAACAAGTGGAAAGAATGAGGGCTGGTGGCAGTTCCCAGAGTAGGTGAATCAGGGTCCCTTGAAGCCAAGGAAAACCCTGAGAAGGAGAAGGAGAAAGAAAAGGGTGGATGTGCCTTATGAAGGGGGGACGCGAGCATTGCAATGTATGCTTAGCTACTGCACAACTTGGTAGTGCTGCTAAAATGCACATTGCTCTACCTAACGAGTCAGCACAAATAACATAACACTGAATTAAGATTTGTCCACCATGAATTAATGAGTATCAATTTAGAAGAATATTAATGTTTACATAGGATAAGCCACATTTCTGGCTGCCTTTTAAAGCAATTCTTTAAGCTATAAAAAGTACCATTCAAAAAGGTCTGAAACACTTCCCTTTTTACTGCTAGAAACCCTTTGTCTAAAGAGTTGCCATACTCGAAGATCAGCAAAAAACTAGTTTTGGTTTTAGACTCAAAACCCAATATCTTTTTAAGCCCAGGAGACTGTCTAGATGCCAGGGAAAGGAGCAGGTGACTGATCCAGAGCACTTGGCATAGAGGGACTTTATCAAATGACACAGCAGTGGGTACATTGCTAACACTGCTCCCACGGACCTCAGTGTTATCTAAAGCTCTTGCTGCATAAAACAAGCCAAATCAGATAAAAAGCAGATTCTCCTGTGTTCCTGCCATTTCTGCCAGGTCACCAAGCTCTCCCACCAAAGGACATTCTATAAAAGAAGGCAGAGCTACTTCGCTAGTACAGCTTTTTAGTTTGTGATGCAAGTCCTTCAACACAGTCACAAACAACTTTTGGTTAATCCTTTCTTATATCTCCTCTCTGCATCTAACTTCTTGAATAATCATCAGAGGAATCAATGGGTGAGTTTAAATAGACCCAAAGCACAGTCACAGAAAGCTTGTTGGAGGTGGGCACAGGGAACGTCACTCAGAGCGCTCCCTGTCCGTGGTTGTTGCATGCAGTGGGGACAGAAGTCACAAATGACCATGTCCCATCACTTCAGGTGCAGCAACACCAGATCCCGCCAAGCTGATGTTTGCAAAGTCCCCTGAAGGGGATGGGTCTTGTTCAGGTCTGGGTAAGACATAACCCCAACGAGAAGACGGGTGCAAAGGATGCAGCTTGAGGACATTTGGGAAAGCTCTCCATGTGTGAGCGACGCTGTCTCTCTCTCTCTCTCTCTCACACCTGGCTGTGACCAACAGGCATTTTGAGAGGGCTCACACTACTTTCCAGTCTTACAACGTGCCAGTGCTTTGATGCTCGAGGGATGCAAACAGCACCAGTTCCCATTCTGGGGCCCAGAGCAAGAAAATTAGGTTTTTTTCATTTCCCCACATGACCAAGAGCACAGACATCCTGTCTTCCCATTCTGTTTCCAAGTTGTTAAGCAGGAAAGGAAAAATCACCTCTTTCTTCCTAACTTATGCCAAAAAAGAAATGAAAAACCCTGGGAGAGAGGGCACTCGTGCCCTTCAGCAGCCCCAGCTCACGCTTACTCATGTGATTTTTTTTTTCCATTCAGGATCCATGATGATGTGATGAACGGGCTGAACAGGCTTGGTGAGGCTCCATTTCTAGAGACGGGTAAGAGCAGATCAACACATAGAGCTGCCTGCAGAAGTCTATAAAGTTGTAGTTAAAAAAATATGGCCAAAGAAAAAGAAACGTACAGTTTTAAATGCCAAGAGAAAATCTATTTCTAACCATTTAAAAGGAAACTCCCCTTCCACACTCCTCTCACACCCTGACAACATTAATCTTCATTAGCTTTTTCCCCCATATTAATGTGAGAAATACTGCTCGCTCCAGGGCTTTCTGGAGAGGTCTCCTTCAAAGAGGATTTTTGCATAATTTACTGCAGGACTCTAGGGACGTGTCATCAGAGAGTCCCTTCACCGGATCCTGTACTCAGACGCCCTGCTAAGCATCTATAGTTAGATGAGATGACGCAAGCATTGGTACCTCTCGTGTCCCCCTTTCCTCTCCTCCATCCATGCCAGAGCCGTACTTGCTTTCAGCCAGACATTAATGCCCACACGCTTCCTGCTCGGAGTCCTCTAGGTACTGCATTAGTCACGCAGCTTGTCAACGTGAGCTCTGGGCCAACATTTATTTGAACCTGTTTTTTTTTCCAGCACAACTGCCATTGCCTTCAGCGGGAGTTTGAGCCAATTCAAGAGCCAAATCATTCTCGCGAGGGCTGCTGCAGAGCTTGCGTGTTTCCAGCCCCAGATCCTGCAAAGTCTTGCAACAAAGCCGCTCAGACAACTGACTGGGCTCAGAGCTTGTTCTGCCTCTCGTAGGAGGAGACTCCCCATGAAGTGCCTCTCTTCAGCCACGAGTAAATATTATTTGTGCAAAAGCCCTTGTCAGCAGTCTGCGCATTACGCTGGCTCAGCTGCTAAAGGGTGAAATTCATCCCTCTCCTTCAGGAAGCATGGTATATTTCCTAGGGTGTGGGGTGGGAAGAGGAAAGGAAAAGCATTTCTCTAGGGGAACTTGCAAGCCACCTCTTGTGAGAATAACCCCTGGGTGCAGTGGAAAGTTGCCCACCTTCCCAGAGTCTGCGTGGAGAACAGGGTCTGCTTAACTATAGAATCATAGAATCGTAGAATCATTAAGGTTGGAAGGGACCTTTAAGATCATTGAGTCCAACCATTAACCTAACCTGACAAAACCACTTCTAAACCATATCCCCAAGTACCACATCTGCCCTTTTTTTAAAAACCTCCAGGGATGGCAAATCCACCACCTCCCTGGGCAGCCTATTCCAATGCTGGATAACCCTTTCAGAGGAAAAATTCTTCCTAATATCCAACCCAAACCTCCCCTGGCGTAACTTGAACCCATTTCCTCTCATCCTATCACTTGTCACTAGGAAGAAGAGGTCAGTCACCAAAATCAGGAGACTACAGTGAAAATCATTCTTTGCCATTCACAAAGGCCACATCTAAGAGAAGAATTGTCCTTGGAAATGAGTTGGGGTTGAAGCCGGACAGGGTCTTCTTGTTTTCCACACGAAGCAGAAGGCAAGAGCTGCTCATCTGATAATAAAGCCCAAATACTTCTTGAACATTTGATGCCCTGTTAAAATGAGAGCGCAAAGAGAGTCGGTGTCACGGGGAGGTGGGGCAGGGACAAGGGAAGTGTAGTTGGTGATGTGTTGAGCTCTTTCACAGCTGATGTTTGGAAGCCTTTGGAATCACATTTCACAGCCAGATCCCAGCATGAGCTTGACTGTTTTCATTTCCATGGGTAAAACTTATTGAGCTAAACCTTCTTCTCTCTTTAAACTACCTTTTTCTTGCAGGCAAACTTCAACTTTAAGCTCATTGATTTAGTCAAGAGTAATTTCACTTCAAGAGCTTGAGAAATGCCACCTCGAAAGGAATGACAGGGTTCACAGTTTCCTTCCTGCAACTTCATTTGCACTTTTGCCTCACTACGGTTGAGGACTTATATCAGTAACCTAACCCCACCAAAGCAAACCATGCAAACAGTTTTAGAATTAGTGGACTGGGCCAGGAGAATATTACTTTATATTGTCCTGGTTCCTTCCCAATGGATACACGTGGATATGTAATCATGGGGCAGTAGGGTGGAAAGAAGGAGGATCCTGTGTGTACTATAACTAACTGCCATGATCCGGTGTCCAGCCCCAGATAGTATCCTAGCTCCCTTCCCAAAAATGCCCCTGTTGACATTGTCCTTGATTCCTACAACTGCGTCCTCCTCACCAGCCATCCAGGTCCAGGCAACACTGAGTTCTTCAGTCCCTGACAGCCTTAGTGAAAGTCTCTACATAAGCACTGTCTCTTCATTCTTCGCTAGACCTGTCAGGTCTAGCACAGCCATCACCCTTTCACAGTGAGGGTTAACGCATCAGTCTGAATCCAAGCTCTGCCAGGTTTTTGTTCTCATATCTTCCTCCACTCTACCAATTACAGACATGGTCTGATTAGACTCATGTCCATCATCTCCACACAACCAACACAAGGCTGTCAGAAGACCCAACACACTGACCAATTCCCGGAGAGCCCTTGGTTGGTGTCCTTGGTTTTGTTCACAGCAGAGGTGTCTAGTGCCCTGCTGATCCAATGTGACATGAACCACCATCTCAGCATGAGAGCCGTCCACTGGGACTTGGCGCTCCACCCGGATGGGACAGTTTACTAGCCAGCTCTGTAAACATGGGCTTCGGTAGGAGGTTAGAGGTATTCACAGGTCTTGAGTGTTCAGGTCTGGAAGTAAAGTATGCAGAGAGACCAGAGAGTATGACTGAGTACAGAAATATAAAATATGCAGTACTCATATATACACATACAGGTACAGCATTCGGACAGCACTGCAGAAAGAGGAGCAGGAGAAATAAATCACACATCACCAAGTCTGCCTGCAGGATGAGAATGAGAAAGGTCTCTATTAACATTTAAAAGGAAAGATTGTTTCACTTTTGCCTGCTGATGAGCTCAAACCAATCATGACCACAAAGAAATCCATACTGACATCCTGTGATGAGCCTTTGAGTAACACCAAAGTGTTTTATTAAAAAGAAAGCTCAGGACTCGTATTTCTTTCACTGTCAGTATCCCTCTCGTCTGGGGGAGAAGAGGGAGAGAGCCTGTGCTCCTGCCAGGGATGGGCTGGGGGTAACCAGCTGCCATGGCCGCCCCATGCAGTGAGGATGGCCGAGGCAACGGTGGTGTGTGGGGAGAGGAAGACAAACAGTTTCTTCTGTTTTCTGGAAACACATGGAAAACTAGGCCAGGCCAAACAAAGATTTTCACCATTGACTTGGCCATGCAAAGGCCAAGGGAGGTCTGCAGCGCAGGTCGGGGTGGCACTGTGTGTGCCTGCGTGCTCAGAGCTGCCGCCAAAGCTGCACCATGCGGCAGGGGAGGGTGACCCCACAGCGAAAGCCAGGCCAAAATGGGCAAAACAAGAATGCATTACACCCTATATGCTATAGCAGATAAAATGGAAGAGGAAGCACTAGAGCCAGACAGGCACATGAGCGCATTGTGTTATGGCCACTGGCAGAAATCCCAATAGCACCAGCTGGGAAACAGCAGAGATAAAAGAGCCGCGGAGGATGCAGGAGCAACACCACGTCCAACACCGGAGAAGGGCTAACCCTCCTCCCTGCACACTCGTCATGGCCGAGAGGAGCTGAGAGCTACTGGTTCGCCAGGAGATGCTCACAGCTGGTCTCTGAAGTAACTGGCACAGTTTTCCTCGCAGCGTTTCAGAGGGGAGGTCACAGGCACAGCCCCCACAGGAGCCCCCCTGCCCTTGGGTGCCCTTTTCTGCTGCTGGTCGTTTAACCACCGTCTGAAGCTGGGGCATCCTATCACTGTATCCCGCCTTTCTGCGCTCTCCAGCCTTGCATCATTTGCAATATTAAATTGCATGAGCCATTTGTCTACCTTCAAACCAATTCTCCAAAGCACACAGCAAATTAACTGGCTCCGTCTTTGCTGCCCACTTCCCCGGTGCGCGGGGGAAAGGAGAGCCCGCTGCAAGGGCACGGGGACTCTCTTGGCAGCCTGTGCTAAGTGACATGGGCTGCTGGTCTACCTGGTAGCTGGTTTTGGCCCTAAATCCGTTCCAGTAACAACTTCTGTGGTAACCTTAGTAGTCCTGTAGTTGACCTTTACTCATTTCTGCACTGAAATACATTTAAACAGGGGGTTGTTCGCTATGAGGCACAGAGGGAGGAGGACAAGCAAGCCTGTACTATTCTTAAAGCCTCAAAGCATCACAGGTTGAGCTTCCTCAATTAGGGCCACTCTTCATTTCACTCCCCATGAAAACATCGTGACACATGTAAATGGAAATGTATTTAGCCTCATAAGAGGGTCGCACAATAAGAAAACGCTCCGCTTAGCTGGGAAGGGGAGAAAAGCTGAAACTTAGATGCTTGATCACAGCCACTGAAGAGACCACGACAACCTGAGGAGGCAATGACCTTGTCACAGCTGCCAGCCCTTAAAGTGTGTTGCTTTGATGCATCCCATTGCTGAAAAACTTGGTTTTACCTCAGTTTGGCTCTTCCCTTGAAGGAGAAGTTAAGGAGAAGTTTCCAGACCGTGCAGGGAGCTTCTTGGCTATCCAACCAGGTCCCACACCTGCTGAGAAAGTTTGAAAACTCACCCCAAGGATTCTAACCCAAACAGCAAGACATATGTTGGAAGTCTTGTGTCTGGAAGAGAGAGCAAGGTTTGCCTCCCCACTGCTGCTTTAGAATCTGCTTCCAAAACTTGCTCCTAAATGTATTTTCTTTTTTTCTTTCCCTCTTTTTTTTTTTTTGCCTTAGGATCCTGGGGACCTCTTGTGGTTGAAAGTAAAAATGTGTTTATTTGAGAAGACTGAGAAAGGACCGAGCGGTCCGGGCTGGCAGGCTCCACAGCTTCTTTAAAGAAACTTTAGAAACAGAAATCAGAGGAGAAAAGATGCCCCCAGACAAGACCAACTACCCTCCCCTTGAAAAGACTGCAAACAAATAGCTGTGCTATGTAAGGTCCCTGCAGCCTTTATAGGGATACAGTGAATGACTCCTGGTTTTACGGCACAAATTACACAACACTGAAACTAGGAGGCTGCAGTGATGCCAGGCCAGTTGTCTCCATCCTTGGAGGTTCCCATGAAGCCCCTGGGAATTGGACTCTGAAGCTTCACTCATTGGTCGCTTCCTTGCAGGACCCTGTGGTTAAGCACAGTCAAGGCTTCACCGTGCTCCATGGTGGTGTTTCAGCCCCCCCAGCACTGTCTTCGTGACTCTTTAATTTAAGGCTTCTTTCGCTAGGGAAAAATTCAGAGGAGGAAGACCTGAGTTGCTCGATGTACAAGGGCTGTCCCACCACACACAGTCCGGGTTACCACTCCTACAGCTCAGCTGCGCCTGTCAGCTCTTGAGGCTGAAGGCAAATATTGTGTTGGGCATGAGACCAGGACTGACACCTTGAATAAGGTAGCTTGCTGTGTCCACCACAGGCACCCAGAAAGGAAGGGGGGTGCTGCTGTGCTGACTTGTGGATCTCGTCATTGGATTACTTGTTTTAGGACTATGCTGGCCCCAAGGTAGGGAAACCAAAGAAGGGAAAACCAAAATAGCTCAAGCTAGATTGTTTCTCTGCAAAATGCCCGTGGGTTGCTAAGGAATGATGGGTGATTTAGGCTCTTTGAAGATTTTGACATCCTCTCCAGTCAGCTGGCAAGATCAGTTCTGCTTGGAAAGACACCCTACAGCATGCTCAGGCTGGGTGTCAATCATCATCCCCCCTGCTCAGCCTTGCTCTACAAGATATGCTAACGAAGGAGACCATGAAGACAAGACCCACCTAAAGGTGAATGAACCTGGGAAGCCTGTGGTGTAATTTTCAAAGGCTTTTTTTCTCAATGTGTGCTCCTGCTCAGCATCTCAAAGAGCTCAGGACATGCTCAGGCTGGCTCTTCCACATGCTCACGCTCATGTAATAGTCCATTTGGTCAAAAGTGGTTCACACCAAAGAGGCCCCAGCACCGTGCATGAGCACAGGGCAGCACTGCTGAAGGCAAAGGCACCTCTGCACCAGCCTGTGTGAGTCCCTCTTTCTCCTCTAAGCAGCTAAAAGATGTCTCCTTGCCATGTCAAAGCCTTAAAATGTGAAGCTACACACCGCTCTAGCTAACAATAACTCAACTATCCGTCTCTCTCTCTCATCTCCAAGTGCCTGAATAATTAACTTGCCATTAATTGCTAGCAGTGCCTCTACCAGGAGCGCTTTGGGACCATTCTGCTCCCAGGGAACTGGGCTTTCTTTGTGGGTGGCAGAGCAGAGCCCACCCACAGGAGACCCTGTCCTTCAGCCTGAACCCACCCCCCCTCCCCCCCGCTGGCACGAGCCCGCTGCCTTTTCAGCAGAGAAAATATATCTTTTGCTATGATTTTTTCCAATGCTGTATTATATGATCTGTTCTTATGGGTGTTTGANTCTTTTCTTCCCCCCCCCCCTTTTTTGAAGACCGTCCTGTCACTTGTGATGTGCAGAGATGCCTCTAATAGCTCTGACACTGCCCCTGACGGTTTGCCAAGTGGTTTAGATGGAGTTATCAAGCTCACATGACTTCCAGGTTGGAAAAGTCCAAGATGTCTCCAGATCCAGCAGTTCCCAGGGCTGACGATAACACATCGATGCTTTTGTTGCTTGCCCAGCACTGGGGCACCTCTGCCTCCCATGTTGCCCCTCAGTGGGAGGGCTGGGGTGGGCAAGAGCCTGGGAGGGGACCCCGCAAGGGCCGCAAGCCGGGGGATCAGCAAGTGGCTGTCTGGGGCTTAGCTGGCGTCAACCCACAACAGATATCGAGGAGGTTTTCTGGGTCAAGGAGGGAGTGGGCAGAGTTGAGTTTGAAGGTGAGGTGTGACTCTGCAGCGCCGTGGTTTCACCAGACGCTTCCAGGCCTGGCGCTTGGCCATCCCAAGGCGGCACAGCCCTGACAGTCTCCCCGCTCCCTCACCTCCCACCACTGGGCTTTTCAAGAGATCAAGCTTTCCTCCTCACCTGCATGTGTAATTCCCCACTTTGATAGACTGATGGACAGGATATTTGCTTTAGTTAAGGATCAGGGTTAAAGACACAGACACACACACAGAGGATATTGGACTGTGTCCCACTCCACTTGACACTTTCCCAGGCTCAGCACGTGGCCAACCAGGGATGTGTGTGGCTGACACCAGGAGAGCATCTCCCTAAGAGGCCTCACGGGCAAGGAAAGCACCGTTCAGGCACACTGAGCTTAAAACTCGCGTTCTTATTTATTGCCACAATTACCGAGCATCTGAATCCTGACCGGGACCCCCGTCGGGAGGCCGCTGGCTGGACAGAGTCCCCGGCCTACGCGCCTCTCTCCAGCACGCAAGTAATTTTTAAATAAACCTTTTGGTAAGGCAAGGCTCGACTTTCCCGGTTAAATCTTGGCGTAAAGTGGCGTTGTCACCAAGGTACCCCTCGCAGGGAGGAGCATTCTTCAGAAGCCATTTTTTTTGCCCCCATTTGGCATTTGCTAGCCCCATAGGCAAGTCCTGGACTGCTCCCAACCCCTGGCCATCACCTCGAGCTTTTTAACCCTGCCAAACCGCCGGGCTGTTTGGGTTTCAGGCACAAGGTGGCACTGAGAAAGCGGCTTTCCTCTCCCTGTCGCTAGTCCCCGGCTCGGCGGTGCCCGGGCAGGACAGGGCTCCCTGTGGCTGCCGTGTGGGGCTTGAAAAGAAGCAGAAATCGCTGCCCTCAAACCACCGACCCACAGCTTCACCCTCCCTGCGGGTAACGGGTCAGTGCATGAGCCCCGCGGGGTTCAGACACACCGCAGGAGAGCATCACCCCACTGGGGTGCAGGTGGCGACCAGCCGGACATCTTCTGCCGCTGCCCAGCCAGGGTACCAAACCCGTCACACTGTGCCGGTGTCACCCTCGCACACCTTATGTGCCTTTCCTTCTCCTCCCGAGGTCTCGCATCACACGTATGGTGCCGGCGCGCAGGGCAGCACCCCACCATGGGCCACCCCACGCCACTGCCCTCCGGCAGTCACAGCACCCATCAGGGACTTGGCACCCCAGCGAGGACATCCATCCTCTTTATGTCGCAAGCTGCACTTGTGATTTCCACCTTGCCTGGGGGAAATTGTTTATTATCTTTATTACTTTTTTTTTATATTAATGCATTGCAGCACGTTTCCCTTCAAGGAAGGCTGAGAGGTGATCTCATCAATGCTGATCAATATCCAAAGGGCGGGTAGCAAGAGGATGGGGCCAGACTCTTTCCAGTGGTGCCCAGTGACAGGACAAGGGACAACAGGCACAAACTGGAATACAGGAAATTCCATCTCAACATGAGGAAAAACTTCTTTCCTTTGCGGGTGGCAGAGCACTGGCACAGGCTGCCCAGAGAGGCTGTGGAGTCTCCTTCTCTAAAGAGATTCAAAACCCTCCTGGACGCGTTCCTGTCCAACCTTCTGTGGGTGACCCTGCTCTGGCAGGGGGATGGGACTAGATCATCTCCAGAGGTCCCTTCCAGCCCCTGCCGGTCTGTGATTCTGTGATGGAGATGCGAGCACGCAGGAAGGGAAGAGGGCTCTGCCCTGAGCGCTGCCCTGGTATGCGGGGAAAAGGACCCCACTTGGGTGGCATTGGCCCCATGGGCAAGGAGTGGCCTCTGGGCAAGCGCTGAGCACCAGCACCTTCCTGGGGACGCCTGGGAGAGGGGAGCAGGTACGAGCACACAAGACGATGGGCATTGGTGGAGTTCCCATATGAGCCTTGCTGCAAAGGGGACAGGTAGTGGCTTTTCAGCAAAGCCAGGAGACAGCAGCACCCCACGCTGCTTGCCCAGGTGAGAGGCTGGTACAAACGAAGACAGTAGCCAAACCATGAAGCACCTCAGACTAGATGCTCCGCAATATTTAGAGAGCCCTCTGGCTCAGGGAGGCGGCAGAGCAGGAGAGGGAAACTCAAAACCAGCAACAGATACAGCACTCTGCCTCCTCTCTGGCTCTCGGTGTGGGCATCAGTGCCCGGGACAGGCAGGGACACAGGCTGGCGCGTTGCCCGCACCCATCTTCCCAGCCTCAGAGCAGAAACGGCTCGGCCCTGCCCTAGGACCATGCCCAAATATTCCTCCTTCCTTCAACTCAGGCGTTTCAGCCACCTCCTTCACTGTGCTTCGTGCAGGTCCTGGCACGGGGACACCCACGTTGTTCAGGGCATGCGGGGTCTCTCGTAATACAGGGCTGGAGAGTGTTGCATACAGTGAAAAATAACAGTCATGAAACGTTAAACACCTCAGCGAGGAACAAATACCTCCTAGGTAGTTTTCCAGGCCAATGGTTACAACAATCTCACTGTATGTTTACACACAAATAACAATAATTAAAGCAAAATCCAACAGAACTGCGTGCACTCCTAACCAGATTAAAAATTAAAAAAATAAAACCCTCCTCGGAAAACAATTGCACTTTTTGTGCACTGTTCAGCTATTTGGAGTCTCGTAGGAGTCTGGTCTTTTAACGAGCTGTGTTATAGGATGCAATTACATAGGTTAAGATCCCAAGTATTTGGGGGAAAACTGTGTCCCTGCTCCGCAGGGTGGGAGCGGGAAGAGTTTCGTGCTCAAAGGCCCTCAGCACTGCTGACTTCTTGTGAAGAACAGTATTAGCGTTATTGACTGCATTGTCTGTCTCATTGCAGTTTAATAGCCAAATTGCAGAGAAATGGATGAGCTTTTTCCTTTTTGTAATTTCACGCACAAATTTGCAGTGTGGGGGAAATCATTAAAACATGAAAAACAACTTGTTTGATTTTCAGGTTTTAAAGCCTCTGGTTAAAAGGCTTCAATAATAAATACGCTTTACCTGCCACCTTGTTCCAGGAAGGATTCAAATACTATGAGGCCTTCATTTTGTATGCAATCAAATATTAAGTAACATTTTAACCGGCGTTTTTCGCTCCTCACCTTGCAACTCCAACCGTTAAATAATTCATGCAAGACTAACGACAAAACCTGCCCTCCTCTGACTGCAAGGGGCAGACGCACTCGTTCACCTCCCTTCACCTGAAGGAAAAGGAAATTGGTGCCAACCGGGATCGTCGAGGGTTGGGAGCAAGATTTCTGGCTGCGTTTCCAGCTCCGAGGACGCTTCTGTGGCGAAGCAAGCAGCAACGGTTAATAGCCAGCGCCGGCGCTCAGCCCGCAAGCACATTCCTCGCAAAGCATTATTTTTTTTTAAATGTGCATCTCAGAAAAATCATGTTTTCCCTCGCCTGTTATTGTCAGTGATCACTTGCCTCCCAGCAGTCAAGAGATAGCAGCTGATTAATATCAAATCTCTGGGAGCTGCTAGATATCCATCAAAGGCCTGAAGAGTGTGTCTTTTGCCTATTGAAACAGTTTAAGCACTGATGGGATTATAATTATCTTGCTATCAACTGCAACAAAGCAGCTCAGCAGGAGCTGTTACGCTTAAACAGAGGAGGTCAACCAAATTATCCTAGCAGGAAAGTAAATGTGAGACCCTGACCTTGCTCTATAGATTGCCTATAATTAATTTGGTTTATGATTTATACTGGGGCCACACTTTCACCCGACGGTCCCAGGCCAGTGGGTCACACGCTCAGCAGCTGGATGGTCCCTTGCTGTCACCTCCCACTGAGGGTCTGGGTTACGTGTAGCCTCTCCGCACCAGCTCCAGCATGGATGAGCAAGAGGGAGCTGCCACTTCTTGGGCTAGGAAGCATGAAAGAGCTGCAGCTCGCTCCTTTCTGGACCAGAAGAAACATGACACAGGGAATAGAAGCAGAAGAAAAAAACACCCACCCAGCTTCCCTGTCGGGGCTGGGGAAGGCAGGAAGGCTCAGGCTTGCCATTCAGCGGGACAATTCAGCCTGGACGTGTGAAAAATATTTCTGACAGCGAGGACAGTGATGCCTGAGGAAGCACTGATGAACCATCAGTGGTGGTTCAGAACCAGACGGGATGAACATCTGCCAGGAAGGGTCCTGGGTATGCCCTGGGGGATGGAGAAGGTCCTCAGCACCTCCCAGCCCACCATGGGGCTGGGGGTGACCCATGTGCTGGGGCTGGGGGTGACCCGCACACCACGGCTGGGCATGGCAGGGTTGACTTTTCTTGGAGCCCCGTGATGGATCAGGCACCTTCCTCATGGCCAAAGACAGACCCATCCTGGAGCGAGCAGCCCAGGTATCTGCCCATTGCTCATCTCACTCAATCTGGCCCTCATCTCTTCCATCTCCCTTTCTTGATTCCTCCCTTCCTCCCCCGCAGCTCCTGGCTTTTCCCCTTGTAATGCCACGTGCTTATGGTCCACCAACCTCACTACACGGCACCTGGACAGGAGCCTCTGGGCGTTTCTTTCCCTCTCATTCAGCTCAACTAGGGTGGCATAAGGGCTAGTAGAGTATTTTGGGGTTTTTTCCTTATTAGAGAAAAAAAGGACAATCTCAGCCTACAGCAAACCCAGTCCCCGAGACCCACATCCTCCCACCTACCCTAATCCCTTTCTCCCTCCCCTCTGCATAAGTGATCTGAACCCTCTCAATGGGTCACCCCACTGCCTCGGAGACATGTGCCCCCAAACACCACGGCTTCCTGCTGCTTGAAAGCAGGACCTACCCATTGCCTGCACCTTTTCATGGCAGGGAGGTCCTGGAGTCTGGAAAAACTGTGGCTTTGGCCATGCGATCACCACCACCCAGCCTGTGCCAAAGCACTGCAGTGCTGGCAGAGGCAGGATGGATACCAGCTTCTGTAACGAGCTGTGCCGACGTCTATTTATTAGCAATAAAAAGAAAAAAAAAAGGATTTGGATTATAGGGACTATGATTAAAATTTAAAGAAAGAAACAGACTGATTTCCAACTCAAAATGCAAACTCAGAGAGGAAAGCGGTAGATGGCGAATCTAAACGGCAAAACGATGATGTACAAAGAACAAAACGACAAGGGGAGAGAACAAGAATATGGGGAAAACAAAGCAAGAGGAAAAAAGAAGAGAGATGAAACAGGAAAGAATAAGAAAGAGTGAAAAAAAATCAGAGGTGGAAATAAGCAATCAAAAGAAATAGCATAGGAAAGAGAGCAAACAAAAGAAAACATGTGGAGAATAGAGGAACGAGAGAGGAGAGAGATGGAGCAAACTCACGCAGAGAACAAAGAGGGGAATGCAAGGCAGCCCCAGACACAAAAACTAAGACAAGACAGCACTAAACACAAAGGGAAAGTAGAGCAAAAATAGCACCAAAGCAGAAAACATGAACGGAGTGAAGGTGCGGGTGAGATGACGCCGGAGTCGAGGGGCAAAGCAGAGGGTGGGAAGGCAATGCCGGGGCAGACGCTGCTCCCCTGCTGCCCTCCCTCCTCCCAGCGGGACGAGGAGGGGGCCAGGGAGGGAGGGCAAAGGGAGCCGGTCACGGCAGAGCCCCATGGCCAGGGCTGGAAGGGTCGGTCCCTCACCATCTGCCTCCCCACCAAGCCTCCCTCCCCACCCTGGGGCAACCCCGTCCCAGGCTGCCTGGCCTGGAGCCAGCTCTGCCCAAAGAAACCCCTCCAAAGGCACACCACCTCCTCAGATGCTCTGAGTCTTTCCAAATTCACCACTGGCAAGGGGCAGCCCTCCTTCCCATCACAGTTCCTCCCTCCCTCCCACAACCAGAGCCGTCTTGTCCCCTGCTTTGCTCCGGGAGCTGCGGGGGGGTCCCAGCTGGGCAAGCGGGCACGGGGCAGAGCAAGGTCGAACTCAGGGTCCAGCTGGCTCCGACAGAGCTGCTGCTGGCCCAAGCTGAGCCCAGCAGTGAAGCTGGTGGCACCTCTGGCACAACATATTTAAGGAAGGGTAAAATTGCTGTGCAGCTGCTGTGAGAGGAGTGAGAACAGCGTGCGAGAAACAGCCCTGCAGACAGTGAGGTTGGTGAAGAAGGAGGGGAAGGAGGACGCTCCAGGCACTGTGCCCAGTGAAGACGACCACAGTGAAGCACCTTGTCCCCTGCAGCCCACGGAGGAAACCATGGTGCAGCAGATACCACACCGCAGCCCGTGGAGACCCCCACACTGGAGCAGGTGGAGACACCCTGAAGGAAGCTGTAGTCCATGGAGAGCCCACGCTGGAGCAAGTTTTCTTGCAGGAACTGTGGCCCAAGGGAGACCCACGCTGGAGCACTTCATGAAGGACTTTATCCCGTGGGAGGGACCCCACAATGGCGCAGGAGAAGAGTGTGAGGAAAGGATGGACATAGACAAAGTGTTACGGACTGACTGCAGCCCCCCTTCCCCACCCACCTGCACCGCCTGGGGAGCGGGGAGGAGGTGGAGGAGTTGGGAACGACAGAGTGAAGCTGAGCCTGGAAAAAAGTGGGTGTTGGGGAAAAGGTGTTTTTAGTTTTCGTTTTGTTTCCTCCCCTCCCTCTTCATTTTCAGTTGCAATAAATGAAATTGCTTTTTGCAAAGTCAAGCCTGTTTTCCCCGTGATGGTAACTGGTGAGTGATCTCCCGGCCCTTCTCTTGACCTGAGAGCTTTTTCATCTGATTTTCTCCCCCTGCCCTGTGGTGGAGGGTGGGTGAGACAGCAGCCGGGTGAGCAGCCAGCAGCCAGCCCAGGTCAAACCCACCACACCGCAGCTCAGCGTCTCTGCAGCCTCGGGAAGCGCCTGCACATGGCAAAGACCCAGGTGGGAGCTCTGTGCCATCCGCCACGCGGGGCTGCGGCGCTGGGCCAGTTTTCCCAGGATGAGTCCTCGAGCGCATTTTCAATGCTGAGGAGCACTGCGGGAAATAACCCAGCCTCCTCAGGGGGAGCTTGCGAGACTAAAAGGATCCTCGCGGTAGCTCTTCTGCTCTCAAAATGCCAGAAGTTGTTACGGGTTTAGTGCTGGGTGACAATTCTGCATCTCAGCACAGCAAATCACCTTGTCCCCACTCTGCAGTTATTTTCCTCCCGGCTGTGATTTCTGAAGAGCACAATAAGAAATTAGTTCCTGCATGGGTTCTTGCCTAACTACGAAATACTTGCCTATAACAATAAAACCTAGAATTACAATAGCCAGGAAAGACATTTGGAGAGCTATTACCCATCACGTCTCAGAGCCACCAGATGGGAATAAAATAAGAAACTCCTCCTCTGGAAAGCTCTCCGGGTTATACAATCTTTCTTCCTGTTATTTTGCCTTCTGTCAGAGGAACAACACTCGACACAGAGGATCAGGATGGCTGTTCTAGGTAGCGATTCCTGCATGCTTCAAAATAAATATTTAGCAGTTTAGGAGACCCTGGAGCTAATGCCTAGCTTATTATTTTCCCAATAAATAGCATTGCCTTGAGCACAACCAGCGTGCAGGAATCTTAGCTCCAAGCGTGATCCAAAGCACTTGGGCCAGCCAAATTCTCAGCTGGGGCTTGCAGGAGTCACCCAAACTCACAGTCCTGTAACTGAACTGACCCTTTTTTCTCCCTGCTATGAATTCCTACCTCAGCCCATAGGTGGGACTTCCCCGGGGTGAGGAGCCATGGATGGCACCAGCTGCTGCACCCGGCTGAGACATCGGCAGTAGTCCCCCTGGGATGTGACACTTAACCCACTTGCCCTTGACAAGATATCTTGGATAACTGGGGACCGCTGAGCTGGGATTTCAAGCTTGTCATTTCTGCTGTTATTTCACTGGAATGCGTTGCTAGAAGGATGCCGTCACTTCGCTTCTAAGCAAAAGGCGCAGCTGAGATCCCAGTCCCACCAGCGCCAATGTAGCTGAAAACCTGAATGAGCTGAGCAACTTCACTGGCTGCAGCGTGTTGTGCGGCTCCTGCCTGCAGGAAGATTTAAAGCCATTAATAAGTTGGGGGATTTTCTGATTTATAAAGAACAGTGATTCCAGGAAGCACCTCCTCCCAGTATCAGCCCATCTACAAGATTTTGGCCTTTCAGTAAAAATGCAGAAGAGCTCAGCCCCTCACCTTTCTGGCACTAGGCTGGTGGGGCTGGAAGGGTTTATGTCCCTAAAGCTGGCACGAAGTTTTTCTGATGTTTAAAGGACCATCCACAGATCACTTTGGTTCGGCAGTGACAGGGAAGAACCCTTAATACTTCACCCCAAAGTCCCTGGAAATCCAGCTGAGGTTCCTAATGGTCATACACGCTTTTCCCACTCCCCAACCCAATGCAAGACGGCTTCTCACCTGCAGAAGTGAGCTGTGATTTCAAATGCCTAATTTCACATGGCATAGTGGAGCGCTTAAACCTGTATCTATTAACAGGGGATGAATGCCCAAATTGCTCAGTGATCAAGCAGAGAGGCTCTTCTATTGAGACACCACGAGTTAAAGTTTTGACTTCGAAATAGCAGCCGTTTAACTTCATTTGAGGGCTCAGAGGGAACTTTCTGAAAGTTTGGCGCTCTGCCCTGGGCAGCACAAAGGTCCTGCTAAGGGCACGGAAAGAGTAAGAGCTGGCCGTTGACTTCAATCCGCCAGAAAGCACATTGGATTGTACCGTCCTCTAACCCGGACCTTTCCCCTTAGAAAGTCTTGAGCGTGTAAAACACACGCAAGAAGAGCACAGGTTTCCCTCCATCAGTCCTGTGTCATCCTTCAAGTGGGGGCAGATGGGACACTCCACGATGGAACTCCATTTCCCACGCTCTGCCCAAACAGGCCCCAGGTTGGAGGCTACACTTACCTGGACTCCTGCTAACAGCCTGCTGCGTCCTCACCTCGGCTGGGAGAGCCGCCGCTCCTATCGGGAGAACTGCCACGGCGCCCTCGTTACCCGGGGCACCCACAGATAGGCTTCCCTCCTGCACGGGCATATACCTACCCACACCTCGCTGTCCTTACAGGGACACCACAGCACTGACAACCTGCTTTTTAGGAGAATATGGGTGTAAGAAAGCGGGTCTAAGGAGTGCCCCAAGCTTCAGGTTATATTTAGAAACACCCAGCCCGGGTACAGGAACGCCAAGTGATGCTTTTTAACCACGCAACGTCTCTTTTCAGCTTCTTGAATGTAACCGCATTATCTTCGTGAGTGGCAGCCGGCAGGGATGGATGAAACGGGAGGTTAATCTGCATCGGCCATCTCTCTTGATTTCTCCTTCATTTCCATTTCTTTTTAAAATGGAAGTTCCATTAAAACAGCAGCACTTTTCTATTAAATAAGTAACAGAGAAAAATGACTGCCTCTGTATCTCATCAGCAGTGAATCTTTTTAAAATCACTCAAGAGGCAAGGCTCAAATCATATATTTAATAAGAACCACTTCGATATCACTTTTTAAAGCAATTAACATATTATTAGAGATAAGCGCAAGATGCAACATTTAGATCCAGATTTCTAAGACAGATTTCTACGGTTGAGGAGGGTGCGGACCTCGGGTCGTCGCCTCAGCAATCGTCTCTGCATGTCACAAACCAATGTCAGAACAGAACTTCAGTTACACGGACATGGCCGATTAAATTCTCACTTTTAATCCTGATTTTGCTCATGCTGCTTCTTTTCAGTCATTTGAAAGCACTCTGCGTACACCTGTGAGAATGGGCCAACCACCTCGGCAGGGTTTCTGCCCCACCTGAAGGTCCCGGAGCAAAGCGTTTATTTCCAGCATTGCCTCACTTTTGGATATTCAGGCATTTGTTTTCCTTACGGCGCACGAAGGAAAGGCACCTCTGAACCTTAATATCATAAAGGATCAAAGAGCCCATCACCAACAGGATCCTCATCGCCAGGTCGTCTTGTGTCGCCCGAGGGTGAGCTCCCAAGCGCAGGTCCCTCACTGCAGCAGGCAGCCGGAGATGCTGCCCGTGCCCCCCGCTTCTGCCAGGGGCCGCTGCATCCTGAGCGGAGCCGCGCAGCCGTCCCGGAGTGACTTTGGCTGACAATCCCATGCGTTAAATAGAGCAAGTCCCTCCTGCCCGGTGGCTGAAGCACGTCCTGCCAATTATGGTAGCTGAGGTGCAGCCACACATTCATTTCTGCTGCCGGTGACAGGGACAGAAACCTCCAGCAGCTGAAGCAGATGGAAGGCTGGGGGCGGTGACACCTTATACCACCACGATTAAATCTGACAAAGCCCATCTGTTGGTGCCCTGAGCACTGGCAGGACTAGAGCTGACCTGGGAACCGTGAATTATAGCACAGGCAACATCCAAGGGCTTTTCGGTTGTTTATCCTGAAACGTGCAGGCTTTTCCCAACACTAAACAATATGTGGCTTCCAGTGATGACTGACAGCAAACTGATTGCTCAATTAAAGGGCACTTTACCACTTTGACCATTAGCTGTGAAGTCTCAAATCCCCCAGATTTTCCTGGAGTCCACTTCATCAGTAAATTGTTTTTCTTAGAAGGCAGCAACAAACGCAAGGGGAAACACATCATGCACCTAAAGACATTGTGATCACGTTGGTTTTGTAAGTGCTAAAATTTATTACACAAGAGATGATGCAACAGCGAATAAGAGAGCAAAATTCTACATTGACTCCCTACTTTGCAATTCAGGACAACTAAGAGGTTTTACTTCATTAAGGAAGGCAAGGGAAAAAAATCAGAGACAACCCCAATGGATGAGGAAGTCTTGTCAAGCCTAAATGAACAATCAGTCCTATGTGATGCTCATTGCTGTAGAAGGAACAATGAAATATATCTGCTTCTGTTCAATAAATTACTAAAACATCAGTTATAAAGCTGCTGCATGGCACTGAAAATTAAACTCATTAAACATCCAGGTAGCTTCATCCTGATGCAAATGGAAGACAGGCATGAGTGCTCTGCAGCAAACAACTCTGTGCACATCCCGTCTTTGGGAAACATATTTACATGTACATCTCATATATTAATATATTTTAGTGCACCCTAGCCAGAGGGCAACCAGAAAGAGTTTTATTCCGTGAGAAGGACAGGAGATGGGCTGGCTTCTCCTCTCCACCGAGCGAAGCATGCATCCACCCGTTAGTCTGGCATCCCTGTAAAGCAACTTTGTAAGACCACGTTTCCCTTTTCCAGGTAGCCAGACATCAGGACCCCAAACCAATGGTCTCCCACGCGTGGATTCGGTAGCTGTAGGCCAAAAAAAGCAGGAGAGATCGCCCCACCGTATTAACAGCCTCAAGTGACTTCAAGGTCAAGAATTTCAGCCAAACTGCCATTTATTGGTCTCTTGCCTTCCCTCTCCCTTCCTTGCTTCACCACAGCTCATGAAGGACTGCAGAAACATGCGGTGGTCGGGGTGGACCTCGACCACAGTCACACACTGACCAGGCAGGACAGCTGTGCTCAAGGCTCGGGAAGAGAACACCACTACAAAGTTCGGGAGACTACCATTATTGAAGTCTTCGTTCAGAGCAAGGATGACTTAAAAACAAACCCTGTAGCCTCCGTGGGAGGGACGCCCAAGTGGGACTACCTCTCACGTTACCTGCTCTCAGCCTGTTGCCCACACCAGCACATCCATCCTCACTTCTACAAGAAAAGAACAAAAAAAAAGGGTAAAGGTGGGTCTCCAAGAGGACAGTGCCAGGCCAAGAGCCCTGCTGGGACAGCAAGGTGGACCTGCAGCTCCCCAGGCTCCCATGGGGCAGGAAGCATCCCACAAGCCTCACTCAGTAAGTGTGAGTCTGACCGACAGCCAAAAGGGCAGGCAACTGCCCAAACAGGCAGGTAGACACCCGAGGTCTTTTGGAAAAGGAACCCATTTGGGGTGTCCATGGGAGGGACAGGCGCTGCACGGGGCTGGCTTGGCCAACAGCAGCGCGTGAGTGATGGAGAGGGGGCAATGGGAGACCAGTGTGTTTTTTCGATAGGATTTTGTTTGATGACGTCTGTGTTTAAGGGTTGGAAAGATCCATGGGAGCTACCAGGGGGAGCTTAACCTCTCCCAGACTCAAGAAAAGGGCTGCTGGATGAAAGGGCAAGAAAGGAAAAAGAGGGAGAGGACCTAGCAAAACACCACATCTTTCAAACTCAGCTCATTTGGCGCTTGGCAACCTTCTCCTCTCACAAGCACGTAAGTTTTCATGCTTGCCAGGCAGGTATATCCAGGGTCTCTCGACTCCGACCGCGGTGCAAACCTACCTGGCCCTTTGGGAGAGCTTGGAGTCGTCTGGGAAAGCAACAATTCCCCATCAGTAAATGCTCACAAGACTGCATGAGCTTATTACAGTCATTCC
The DNA here is from genome assembly GCA_013398815.1 of Ibidorhyncha struthersii. NCBI lineage: Eukaryota > Metazoa > Chordata > Aves > Charadriiformes > Charadriidae > Ibidorhyncha > Ibidorhyncha struthersii. The sequence goes on from VZSZ01001047.1 coordinate 301,373, forward strand.
AGCAGAAATAAGTGGTACCTTTTAGAGTGCTTGCCAGAAGAAAATAGCAGTTCTGACCCAATTTCACACAGTTGGAATCAGCTGTGGGAGACTAATATACAGAAAAATAAAACGACACAAATGCCCATTTCCCCCATGTCCTCTCCTAATAACATGAATAAAGCTCTGTTTTGATATTTCGTCCTTTCCAAAGGAGTCCAGTCGGATCAGTCCAAGTCAGCCGTGTTTCGAGTCAAATTCGTCTGACTCTTCCACCCTTACTTGATGAAATTTTTAATCGTCCACCTTTGTCCTGTGCAGCTGCGAAGAATCAGATCGATTCCAGCCATTCCCCTGTTCTCCACTTCCAAGCATCGTCCCGTTCCCTTGTTCAGGATGGCGCCGTTCTAAAATTAAAGGATACGGGGAAAATATTAAAAAAAAAAAAAAAAGACATGGGGTTGCCTGCGAAGCAAGCCAGGACCGGGCGCTGCGCAGGAGTGCAGCTGTGTCCGTGTGCATTGCTGGAAAGCGCACAGCACTTAGCTGGGCGGCAATGCAATTCAAACAAAAAAATAATTCCTAATAATTCCTAAAATAATTCAATGCGAATTGAATGAGCAACCTTTACCGCTGACAACACAGATCCCTAACACATCAGCAGCCAAGGAACATCTGTAACCTTTAACTACCGTGGCTGACCTGCACTAGGAAGGTGTGACACTTCTGTACAGCGTACATTATTTACTCTCTACTCTGGGACAAAAGTACCATGTTTTCATGTATTTCACCATAGCTTATCTGTAAGAAACAAAGAAACCTTAAAGTCATCCACAGGGCAGGTTACATACACCTGAGGGTACCAGAAAGGGAAACTTCTACTGGAAATTGTCCTAAAATACTGTCCCTGCCCCTGGTGCCTCTTAACCTTTTCCCTCTGCCCTTGGACCTGGCACCCGCTGTCGCACGGGACCATTTCACCCTCGTCGCCCACCATCCCACGCCAAAGACGATGTGCCACAGCCCACGGCTGGGGAAGCAGAGGGGCAGCACTGATGGCAGACCAATAACAGACCTGTATGAAATTCCAGCGCTTATGGAGGCTGCTCTTGACCTTGTCGCAATCGAGGAGCTGAGGGAAGCGGCTTTTCACGTTATCCACCAGGCAGCGGGTATCGGGTAGAAGAGTCGTGGTCCCGAGGGCGCCGAGATGAAGGAAGCCCTCCTTGGTGTAGCGTGCAAGCTGGGGGGCAGGGAAGGAGATGAAAATGACCATCAGTATCTTTGGAGCATCACTAAAAAGCAGCAGGATAAATTTGCAGAGCCCCAGGAAAAAACCTGTGAGGATGGTGCACAGAGAAAGTAGAACTGACAAGAGGGGGAAAAAAAAAAAAAGAACCTTCTTCAGCCTTTTTTCTTGTTGTTTTGGGGCTTTTTGGAGATGCAGCTGAGGAGCTGGGGTACAGGGAAGGGATAAGAGTAACTCTGAGCCTTAAACGCACCATGGGGCAGACTCCTCCAACCTCCTTTGGGCACCAGCACTCTGCTGGTTGGGGCAATGGATGATTTCCCCTGGTTTTTAGCCTGAGCCAGCTGTCTTGGCCGGTCACGCTGGCCCAGCCTTTGGCTCCTCGCATGCCTGGCAAGCCAGCCTTGCTTTGGCCTACAAACAATGATGCTGGTGTGTCTGGCACAGCCCCCCCAGCAAGTCCAACAGCAGCCGGGCAGCAACGCCAGCCAAAAGGGGCCAATATATAATTGGCGCCGTTCCCCAGGGATGCGAGCCCACACCTCCCCACGGTTCAGCACTGAAGCAAAGGCTCGGAGTTTCAGCTAACCCCCACCATACCCCCCATGTCCCACCACCCAGCGCCCCAGGACCCGGCTCGGCTGCCGGGGAGCCGCAGGCTGAGCGCGGGGCAGTGCCATCGGCTCTCGGGGGCACTGGCCAGGCAGCGCGCAGCCGGCACCGCGACAGCACCGTGACAGCCCCGCCGCCGCTGTGGGGCCACACACAAAGGGCTCCTCCGTTTGCAGCGTTCGAGAATCCCACCAAAATATTTCCCTAAACATATTCAAATTCAGGAGTGAAAAGAGATGAATGTCAGCGGCCTGCCTTTTATAGTTCAAGGGAAAGATATACACAGCTGCTTATTTAAATTATGAATCAATCCATTATCTAGCAGACAAATAAGGAGTATTCAGCACGTTAATTAACTGAGCATATCTATGACCCAGACGCTTAAAAAGAGACAGTAAATCACACTGGGAGTTTAGGTTATCATGGTTATAATAATTAAACATTGAAAATGAAGTTAAAACAGTGTAACAGGGTCCAACTCCAGCTCATAACCACAGATACAGTTAAGGTGCTTGAGGGCAGTTTTGCCTTCCCTCTGATGCCAGCTGTGGGTACCAGTGTGCCGGACCCTCCGGCTGGTCCCCATGCTGCCTGTCGTCCTTGTGACGGGTGCCTGGCGCGCTTTGCTCCCAGCTGCTGGTGGAGTTACACTTTTAGCCAACACGTTGTGTATCAAAGCAAGACCCCTGCTACTTTACATCTCCCAGAGGTCCACGTGCCAAAAGTACTTCCCCCCCTAGGTGGATTCAGCTGCAGCAGCCCACACCATACAGTTGATGCTCGCGTGGGGCAAAGCTGCTCCATCCCGTCCTGCAGTGCAGGATCTGCGCTTCTGCCCCCAAAGCCCTTTGCAAGACGGTGCAGAATAGTACGTGTCTCTTTAGCTTTGCGGTAATTCCTCTCCAAGGTCCTGCGCTGGTGCAGCAGGGGTGGAAAGGAGAGCAGCCTGCAAAGCACAAAGCCATGTCCATCACCTCCTCCTCCCATCAACTGCTGCTGGAGAGCAGCTCTGCAGAGAGGGACCTGGGAGTCCTGGTGGACAACAAGTTGACCATGAGCCAGCGATGTGCCCTGGTGGCCAAGAGGGCCAATGGTCTCCTGGGGTGCATTAAAAAGAGTGTGGCCAGCAGGTCAAGGGAGGTCTACTCTACCCTCTACTCCGCCCCAGTGAGGCCACATCTGGAGCACTGTGTCCAGTTCTGGTCTCCCTGGTTCAAGAAAGACAAGGAACTACTGGAGAGAGTCCAGTGGAGGCTACAAAGAATATCAGGGGACTGGAGCACCTCTGCTGAGGAAAGGCTGAGAGCCCCGGGGCTGCTCAGCCTGGGGAAAGAGAAGGCTGAGAGGGGATCAATCAATGCTGAGCAATATCCAAAGGGCGGGTGGCAAGAGGATGGGGCCAGACTCTTTCCAGTGGTGCTCAGTGACAGGACAAGGGGCAACGGGAACAAACTGGAACACGGGAAATTCCATCTCAACATGAGGAAAAACTTCTTTCCTTTGCAGGTGGCAGAGCACTGGCACAGGCTGCCCAGAGAGGCTGTGGAGTCTCCTTTCCTGGAGAGATTCAAAACCCGCCTGGATGCGTTCCTGTGCGACCTGCTCTGGGTGACCCTGCCCTGGCAGGGGGGTTGGACGAGGTGGTCTCCAGAGGTCCCTTCGAACCCCTGCCAGTCTGTGATTCTGTAATTCACCATCTCCCCCAGGCGCAAGGTGCCTGACCACAGGACAGGGATCCTATCCACCCCCGAGCTCAGCTCGTGCTGTCCCGGGCTCCCAGGAAGGGAGCTGCGCTGCACACCAGGCTGGAGCAACCTGGGAATGACCCTCCGGGCCTCTCCAGCCCAGCTGGAGGCTCAGATTCACATGATTTTTATTTAGCAGCTTGATGTTTTGATGAGCCAAGACTCGAGGGAGACGGTGCTTTCAGCCTGACAGCGTGTTTCTAACCACGCAACTCATCTGCATTAGTATTTGAGCACCAACACAGAGGATGAGACCGCCCGCCTCGCAAAAAGGAAGAGGTATATAAAGGAAAAGACAAAAAATGGTAAGACCTCTTCATGACAGATGAAAGAAATCACCCGGCAGTCCCAAACGGGCAGTGCAAGTTACCCTCCTTCTCCCGTTTCCGAAATGTTTCCTACCATGTACCTAATTAGCGTGCTAGACACTTTCTTTTTTTATGATGTTTGGCAGCTTGTCTTCAGACAGTTGGCCTAATGCCCACAAGGCAACATGATTTCTGCTCTTACATGTTATCGCCTAATGTGGTGGGAAAAATAAGTAGAGCAAAAACCAAATCTTTTCCGAGGAAGGGAGCGGGGCGGGGGCTGCAGGGAGACACAACGAGCTGAAAAACCAACACGGGTATTATGAAAAATGCAGTAAGTGCATCTATTAGATGTGTCATCTACTATGTATAACAGCCAGATAAATAAAGCCCCGAACACGCGGCTGGATCTAGCATACTGCCTAACGCCTGATCTACTCTGCCGAGCGCAGCGGAGGCTCAGCAAAGCCATTCCGGCCTTCAAGCCTGTCCAACCGTCAAACCTGAGAGTCATTATTCCCAAAAAATCCCATCTGACTCGCGAGCGCAAGCTCCACCATGCTCCTGAGACATTTATGGATTATTTTTTTCTTTTGGGATATTTTGCTTTTGATGCCTTAATTCTTTCTTTGTTGTTTCGCTCCCCTCCGGAGCGAGCCGGCCACGGCAGCTGAGGGTCTCAACCACAAGGTGACAGCGAGGGTGAAGCACCCGGGTAAACGGGAATCCTGCAGTGAAGCACCAATCCTGCTACCGTTGGGTCTTTCTTGAGCGATAAAAAGGAAGAAAATACCAAGCAGAGGCCAATACTCGAGATGGCCCCACAGGCAGCTGCGGGGAGTGTAGCTGCAGCCTGACCGGCACTTTCTATCTGGATTTGCCCAGTAAGAGGAGAGACGGGAAGCCCCTTTGCCTCATCACCACGTAGTGCATTGGCCCACATTGTAAAGAGCAGCTCCAGACAGTGGGCTCGTGTAAGACCTGAGCCTGCCTTAGAAACTGAAGATGCCATAGAAATGCTTTATAATATCAGTAAATTACACGTGCTGGTTTTATGACCTTCTGAGCGGTTGCAGCAATTCAGCACCTCAACAAGCCAGCATTTCAAGCACGGCTGCGTGCTTCATCGTGGCCAGCAAAGCCCCAGATGCCGGTCTCCGGGAAAGGTGGTTGGTGTGAACTTATCCTTTGGCTAAATGTGAAACCTGAGGGAACAAGATGTAACAGCAGGGAGCTTTCTGCAAGTGCCCATAGGGATATTCGGCATCGGTGCAAAATACCGCCGGGGTAACGTCGCTCCTTGGCTCAGGGGAGCACAGGAAGGGCCTGCCACGAGCAGGATTTCCATGCGCTCCTTCTTTGGGCACCGCATTTGGGAGTCTCAGTGATGTAACTGTGCAAATCCTGCCCTCTTGGCCAGGAGTGTACCCAATCCACCTGGCACCACCCCAGCAGTCTGTGCTCTTTCCCGCTCCCCCTCATCCTCACGGCACAGTCTGGTGAGCTCTCCCCACAGGATCCGGGAAGGCTCTTCCACAAAATGTTTTCCTGTTGGACCACATCAGTCTTCTCTCAAATGTTTCCTAAGGATTGTTCCGCCTGTTCTCAATTCTTTCAATGCCGACCACGCCAAAAATGTTGTTTATGTCAGCAAGCATCTGAACAAGGCTACTCCCTTGGAGATCCCACGGCTGCTTTGCAGTCACCGATGATTTTCTCACAGAGTCATCGTGGTGCTTAAAGATAGTATGTTTGTCTTTTTTTTGAAAGAAATGATTCCATTGATGAGGAAGGAAGCTTTGCCAAAGTGCAGTCCAGTCACAGGAAGTTAATGACAGCCTACGTAATGTAACTACTTAGATCCAGTGATATTTCACGCAACAAAACCATGTTTTCCTGGCTTTGCGGGAAGACAAATCCCTGAAGTGATTTGAGTTTAAATTCTGCTCTCTTGCCCCCTCCAAAATATATCTGCCCTTTAAAGTGATCTGTCCCGCACCCCGTTGCCTGCTAAGCAGGTTCATCGGCCTCCAGAAAACAGCAAGCCAGGCCCGAGCTGAGCAAACGGTGAAGGATACGGCCAATCCAGCAGGAAAAAGACAAAGGTGGAAGCACCAGGCTGAGGAAACGCCTGAAGCAATGACCCAGCCTGGCAAAGGACGAGAGACAAACCAGAAAGATCAAGAGCAAGGACCAGAGAAAACCAGTTTGAAAATATTAACAAGCAACCCGTTTAAAAGCGGTTAATATTGATGAGGTCTTAAACCACTTAATCGGTGTAAATGGTCCAAAGCCACGTTCCCAGAGAAGAAACACATATTCATACCCACAGCCTCTTACAAACACCCTTTCGGGTAAAACGGCCTCTTGCAGCATCCTCCCCCTTCAGGCGCTGCTTTGGGGGGGCTGTTTGGCCCGGGGGGGACCCGCAGCCCCCACCGATGCCGCGGGAGCGGAGGTGTGCACGGCCACACACATGGCCGGTGCACCACCAATACATCTTCTTTGATTATTGTTTCTGGCTGGCTGCATGGGAGAAAGTTAATTAGACGCCTTAGCACCTGGGAAATAAAAGCCTTGATGACCTTCATTGACTCTATTGGAAAATAATTTAGGGTTGTTTAGCTTCCTTTCTGCACTGAGCCGATCATCAATTAGCAACCGTAAGTAAAGCGCACAGTATTTTCTTTTTAACACAATTTAATCTGATGTGCTATTTTGTCACCCTTGATACTGCAGTGTCCCGGATGATCTCAGTATTGATGGTTTTGTCCTCAAGTTCTGATGCTTAAATGGGCAAAACATATTTTATCCTATAATTAAATGAAATGCTCGGCTGGGTGAACATTATCTTAAGTTTTATAGTATTATAGTGCTTTCTATCACCTTAATATATCACCATAGTTCTGTCACTCCAATGAGGTATTACTATATTATTAGTGTAATACATCATTACGGCAAGGTGTTTTCATGATGTATTGCTTAAAAGATGAAGCCATCAGGAAGAAAAAAAATCCACACGCAAGCTCAATATAATTACAGGGTAAAAGGATACTTCATCATGAAATCTGATAATGATTTGACCTGGAAGTGAATGAAGGGAGGGAGACCGGAAAGCTAAAGGGAAAACAAGAGAAAACCGAAACTTTCCCCCACTGATAGATGCTACAACGGAGGTGCTGTGAGCAGAAGCCAAGATCTCACCCGCATCCAGTGCTGGGTGCGGGATCCATCGCACCCAACAGCATCCATGGGAATGCTGCGTGCTTAGCTTAACCCCGTTAGCAGCCATCAGCAGGGAGAGCAGGAACTCAACGACGCACTGCGAGCTGCCCTGCCTCGAACGGGACAAATCTCTCCCCGCAGAGCCGGTCATTCCCCTCTCTCTGCATGGGGGGATACAAAGCAGCCACAGCGGACAGTAGCACAGTGTGGGGACGGACTTAGAAAGTGAGGACTTCCAGCAAAATCCCAACATCACCCGGCGAGGCAGGGAACAGGATCCGCTGCACCGCTGTCCTTGTGCCTTTAAAATGCCACCAGGGAGCCCACGCCTTACCCTCGCTCGCTGCAGCCGAGGAACCCGCTCCTTAATTGTGAAATGCACTTAAACACGAACACGATGAGCCACAGTATCAAGAAGAGAAGTTGAGATTTTAGGAGACCACGTGAACATTGAGCACTGGCACCACCGTATGCACTTTCCTGTGCTGAACAACTCAAAAAGAATTGCAACTCCTTGTGGTTTATATATATATCTCTCTCCATAAAAGAAGCGAGCTATTTGAACAAAGTGTTTACATTACTTCTAATTATATTCCCAGCAATAAATTACAGCATGCAGCCCATTAATTAAACAGTAGTAGTGAAAGTCCAATTTCTTTTGTGCGGCGCCCGTGCTTCCGCAAAAGGCTAATTTCAAAGCTTCTGCACTCACTGATAGCTACTTTTAAAAAGCATTTTCAAGAAGTTAAACTAATTGCACGTATCGCGAAACAAAAAAACTGCCAAGAACTGGCTCTCAGCTGGAGAGGGAAGGGACAATGTGGAGGTGGAAGACCACGAAGAAAAATCTATGCCGAGCTTGCGCAACAGGCGAGCTTGAAGGGAGCCAGCAGCACTGCACCGTTTGACTTCGGAACATCAGGTAGGAAAAGAAAACATCGTTAAGTTTAATGACAGAAACAGCTGAGGAAAAAATAAATAACCTGCTTTTAGCCATTCATCTTAAAGCCCAGGGTTAGCAGACAATGTCAGCCTAATTTGGTTTCTCATCCTATAATGCACTTAGAGGTTTAAGTTTCCATCCAGAAAGTCCGAAAGGCAGTTTGTGGCATTTAAGAAAAAAATTGTGTGCATTTAAGCAACAGCTCAGTTATATTTAGCAGTGACACGATGAGCCACAGTTGACTGATATTTGCTTAAAGGCAAGGATAAACCAAAGAGAGATTTGTCTCAACCCCGAAGGACTCCCGTGGCCAGTTCCTAGGCTCCTGGTTCCTAGGTGGCTCCTGGATTCTGCAGTCCAGGCTCAGATGGGCTTTGTGATTACTTAGTCCTGGTGAGCCCGGAAAGCCCAGGCTGGCCACATTGTGAGAACGGCCTCTTTACGCGTTACCATCACTTGAACTGTACGTTTTTTTAGCTGCAAATGAACCTTCTTGAGCTTGCTGGACCCACAGGTACTCACTAAGACCGCCACAGCTCCAGTGTCCTGCAGCTCTTCGTCCCCCACTCACTCCATCTCAATCTTCAACTCATCCTCATGCCAATGAGGCTCATTTTGCAGGTGGAGAATTAAGACGGACATGTTCAAGTCATATTTGAGGCCTGTGATAGAACAGAGAACCGACACCCCATCCTGCTATGCCCTGATTAATGCTCCGGGTTTTCAGCCGGATTTGATGAGCTAATCTTTAAGATGTGACCCAAAAAAAAATCAGCTCTTGTCTCAGGAAAGGTACCAGGAATGGGATCGCATGTTCCCAGACCCTAGGGAGTGGCTCCAACATTTTGCTGTGAACTCCAACACGTGTCTCCCACCTGAAAAGCAGCAGTTGGGGCACCTCCCTCCCTTGTCAAGACCTTCCTCCCAGAAAGAGCCGTTTTCAAGATCGAGTTTAGATACATCTGGTATTCAGTATCAGGGAATTCAAAAAAAGACACCCAAATCCAAGACGTGCTACAAGCCATCATGGGCAAGACCGCAGCTGAAGCCAGCAAAACAGTCGCAGCAGCCTCAGCTTCAACTGGAAAGCTCGGATGCTTAAATTGCGAATCTGCTCAATAAATAAATTACCCCAAATACTTTGGGAAACCCTAGTGTCTGCTGGGGCACTTTTCTTCCTCTCCCTGCTCACCTTGCTGATTCCTGGGAGAAATTTTCACAGGCAGTATTATATTATGCAAATACCTGCAGGTACTTAATGGGATGGTCTTTATTACATTATATTTCAGTTTTGGTCTCAATGAATGCAACCGCAGCGCTGAGCTTTCTTTTGTAACGTTATGAAGGAACGAGAAGTTTCCCCTCTCCACACCTGCACGGAGATCCAGTGACGCCGGAGCAGAGGTGCAGGCTTACAGAGCTCTTGGGAGCAGGAATTCAGCCACTGGGCTTGAGCGTTTCTGTGTAATTTATGCACTTCTGGGTTGAGAGGAAGATCTGATACAGTAACTTGCCTTTGACGGCACAGCAAATCTGTCAGACCCTGGAGTGGATGAGGCGGCCTGGATTTGAGTCTTCACACGTTGCTGTGTCATCTCCTGTGCCGGTTCATCACAGCAGTCTGCCGTCACGCAGTAATTTCAGCGGGACGTAGGTGCTCGCAAGGCTTTAGACACGTGGTCCTGCCCAGCCAGCAGCTCTCAGCCTAAACCCCGCGTCATCTGCCAGCGCTGACAGCTCTGGTTTGGGGTCCTGATGTCAAAATAAGCTGTTGGAAGGCGTGGCAAATGCCGGAGCAATAAACATCACGATGCCAAGACGGAAAATGGTGTAACGACAAGCCAGGGCTGCCTTACCGTGTAAGGGAAGAACGCAGCCCATATAGCACGGCGACCAGAAGACGTGCAATGAGAGGGCACGTCTTCCCTAAAACACCCAAAGACAGACTGTTCTGCGAATAAAGAGATATCTCTGTCTATACCTTAAACATACCTAACTCGGCATCGGGGCACAGCTGGGGTGGCGTTGTCTCACCGAACCTCCCCCAGACCAATGTTAAGCTTCCAGTTTAAGACTTGTCCTCTTGGCAATGGAAAGGGACAAGCAGGACCCACCCCACCGTGCGAGGTGCCACAGGTCCCCTCCTGCGGCATGTCTTGCCTTCTTTTGAGAGAATGTGGATGATGGCTTCAGCCTGGAAATTTGGCGTTCAGACAGCTTTTAGGTGCAGTTTTGCCCCAGTTTCTAAGCAGATCAGCAGATGCAATCCCTTCAGCACAAACGTCGCTGATTCAGAGACGGTAACAGGGAAATATTTCTGAGTCTGGCAATGAGCACGGACTTTTCAACAAAGGGAAAAGAAAAGCAACAGAAGAAACAGCCTTGTCACAGAGGAGTTTATCCCTGTTTCCACCTATCGCCACTACACACCGTGCAAGCACAGTGGTGGTAGAGCCCATCATCTACAACATCCCTGCCTCGGCTAAATTTCCAATATAGATAGCCCCAGTATTTACATGGGAAAGGCAAACAAAAGCAGCAGGTTGAAGTCAGATACATACATCAAATCCTGATGATAAACACCCAGGGCCTCACTGAATAGAGCTAAAACGCCAGAAGAACAAGGGCTGTTAGTCTGTGGCTTTATAGGGAAGTCAGGCATCATTTTGGTAATGAAAGAAACCCTAAAAATCACATCGTAATTCTTGAAAAAATTCTTGTGTCATTAGATGGCCGCTCTGCGTCCAGACCTAAAGGGAAACTTGTTGTATTTTCTCCTTAAAGATTGTAGGGGAGAGGGACATTGTGCTAAGAGACTCGCATGATGAGATGATGACCACTAGGAATGCAGAAAGAAAAACACAAAGGAAATCACAGGTTTTAGGCAAAATACTGACGTGAGGATACGGGCTGAGGTAAAAGAAAAACAGACTGGAAAAGTTAGTGGGGAACTCAGTAAATTATCTCTGGGGCTGCAGATCCTGAAAGTCCAGCTTAGAGTCTGCCGCTGGTTTAACAGATGCCAGCAGCGATGGAGATTGTACCCCATTTTGTTCCAAATCTACGGCGATCGAACCAGCAGCATTCCCGTGCTGCTTTCTGCTTGAAACACAGTAAGAGAGAAAACTACACAAGAAGCTGAATTAGTTCATCATCCCTAACTTTCAGTATTTGACACATCCACGTCCATTTTAAAAGATATGAGATTGAGAGCGAATCTTGGAACGATGACTTTTAATCTAGAATAAGCTTGAAATTAGGGTAAGAGGCTTTTGGTTCGCTCCAAAATTTTTGGAGAGGCAAAAGGAGGGCTAGAAAACTAACACTATGGTAAACCAAGCTGAAATGGCTAATTATCATCCCATTAAAAAGCACTGTTTCTTTCCTTTACCCAGTTGGTACGTTTTTACTCTGCTGGGTGAAAGAGAAAGGAAACGTCTTAGAACGCTCTGCTTGTGTACGCTCTGCTCTGCTCACTGGCTATTTGCTCTCAGCGTTATTTACCCTCATCTGGAAGATATTTTCAAATTATGCTTTTACTTGCAGCGCTGGTGTGATTATGGTAATCCAGAAAACAGCTACCCTAAGAGTAGCTGGGGAAACGCACCTTTGTATCTGAGGTATTTTTAAGAAGAAGCTGGGCCTCATATATCTGAGTGAAGCCAACAGACAAGTCGCGCGTCCGTCCCCTGTCCATCCAGCCTCTGCCGGGTACCGCCTGCTCCCGGCAGAGTAACTCCTCACCTGCGGTCCCCAGCCGTGGCACGGGTACAATATTGCTGTGTGGTTCTCCTGCGGGCCCTGGTCAAGGCAGACGTCTTTCGCCTTGTTGTTTCGAAGCTGCAAGAAATAAAAAGTGCAGAGTTGTATGGCCCCGTCTCTGCGGAGATAAGCAATAAACCGATGCGCAGCAATTTCTCCAGCTTCTCGTGCTATAGAAAGAATATACGGTGCTATATCACCGGGCATAATCAGACAGAGAAAGGTTTAGTGCGCCATATGTTTTCTTTAAATACAGGGCTTAATGATGACTGCTTCTATATAATAATCACCATTCAAAGGAGCCAACTTCCTTGAACACAGTTTTCTTTGTATTTGGTCATGTGCAGTGGTAACGAACATATTTTTAGACTGCCGCCAGCACGTTGCCAGGAGCCTGAAATCCATGCTTGTATTTCATCGAAATCTCAACGTGCTCGACAAGGCAGGGGAGAAAGTCCAGCTCGCACAAGGAACCCCTTCGTATCATCGTGGGGATGAAGCAGGAGACACCAGACGTGGCAAACCAGCCAGTACTGAAGGACACGCTTTGGGGGGAGCGTGGTAGTGCTGGGTGTGTGCTACAAAGCCAAACGGCCGCTGCACCACAGCCACCGGGTCTGCTAACGCTGAGCTGTCCCCTCTCTGGGCTCCCCATATCGTGCAACTGCAGTAACGCCTTTGCAAATACTGCTTTTGGGCCTGAAGGCATTAACTACCTTTGATAATAAATCTTTCTTAAAATTAACACCCATCTGAGGTGCTCGGGCTGTGCTTCAAGGAGCCTTCTCAAACTGCCACTATTCCATGAGACCTATTGCAACAGAGTATTATTAGTTCCCATAAATGCCTGGTTTTATATTCCCAGTATGGTCTCAAAGCCAGCAGAGATTGAATTACGTCTCCTTACTTTATCTTGTCCTTAAGCTGTTGTGACAACGCACTGTATCCTACAGAGACCTTGTAAGGAATTAGGCTGAGTTTAAGTCAAAGGGTTTTATAAAACGACTATGTATTAAAAATATACACACAGCTGCTTAATCCATGGAGTCAATGGGTAATACAGATAATTTTCTGCCAATTCAGTAAATGAGGTCTTCAAATATATTACTGTATATGGTCTCCAGGATGAGAAATAAATCCCAAACCAGGTTTTTAGAAGAAACTGTGAACAGATTTATACAAATTTATATAATTATCCACAAATAGTAGGTTTTGATTCACATTCTTCTCCTTTGAGGCTATTTCTTCATCAGCGACTCACCAGCTGTAAGTATTACCAGTCTGATCTAAGGGACTGCTCAGCCTTAATTACCTCGCCATAAGCGACGGTGTTGTTGTATCGTCTCATTTCCGGATAAACGTGGTCCAGGTACCACTGGAAATTTTTGCACTTCAAGCTCTTCCTTAACGCTTTTCTCTCAGAAACATCCCCAATGTCAATACCCGGATTCTGAAAAATAAAGACAAAGCACATCACTGAGCGGATATTCTTAAAAAAAAAAAAAAATGTGAGAAGAGAGTATTTCACTGATGTTTGATATCGCTTCCAGGCTGCCTCGGAACTGCCAACAGCTGAGGAACTCCACGCAGAGGCCATGCCAGGGAATTTTAGCATGTATGCCCAAGCTGAAATCAGCCTCACAGAAGTCAGAAGACGACTTGGGTTTCACAGCCACGGCGAGGAAGAGATGCAGACTTCTCTCATAGGGTTTGAAGGCATCCTTGCAACGGCCACCAGACTGACGCTGGACACGTTTTTGTCCTGGGAAGTAATTTTGAAAAGAGAACCCAAATGGAGAAGAAAAGTTTTTTGGAGAAAGTATGAGAAGTCTTATGAGGAGAGGCTGAGGGAACTGGGGATGTTCAGCCTGAAGAAGAGGCTGAGGGGAGACCTTATCACTCTCTACAAGTACCTGAAAGGAGTTCGTAGAGAGATGGGGACTGACCTCTTCTCCCCAGTGACAAGTGATAGGACGAGAGGAAATGGGTTCAAGTTAAGCCAGGGGAGGTTTAGGTTGGATATTAGGAAGAATTTTTTCACTGAAAGGGTTATCCAGCATTGGAATAGGCTGCCCAGGGAGGTGGTGGATTCGCCATCCCTGGAGGTGTTTAAAAAAAGGGCAGACGTGGTACTGGAGGATATGGTTTAGAAGTGGTTTTGTCAGGTTAGGTTAATGGTTGGACTCAGTGATCTTAAAGGTCCCTTCCAACCTCAACGATTCTATGATTCTATGATTCTAAGTGTAGTAGTGTAACAGACGTGAAGCTTCTCACCAGTTCCTCTGGGCTTTGGATCCATCTGAGAAAGACTGAATCTGTCAATGGGCACAACGACAAGGTATATTCAAAAGATCTCACCTCCTGCTTAAGTACTGACATCCAGGACTTCCAGAAAAGCCTAACAGCAAACATACATCAGGATTTAAAAGATGCTGCATCCTGGAAAAGCAAACCCCTTTCTGTGCACTGAGCACCAACCCCCGCCCCTCCCTTAAACACCGAGGGTGAGGGACCCTACAAAGGGGAAATGCAGAGGGCAGCACAGTTAAAAGGTATAAAATAAGGGGGGGAAAGAAAAGAAGAAAAAAGAGAAAGGTTTAAGATTCATATATAATAGAGACTAAGAATGAAGGATACAAATTACAGGAGAAGAGAAGTTGAGGCTGAACCTCAGAAAAACCTCTTGACAATTTGGACAATTACGCGGTGAAATAGTCTCCCTGGAGACACAGAGGAACCCCACTGCTCGAGCGGATCTGAAAGCAGACAAAGGTATGAGAGCTGTCCCCAGAGAGACGGGAGCCGGGAGCAGGGGCTGAAGAGAGCTGCCCCCCTTTAACCTTTTATTCCATTACAGAATTTGGGGAACTAACGCAGCAGCCAGGTGAAGGAAACCAAAGGCATGTTGCGGCCCCTTTTACTCCTTCCTTCAGGTGTCTGGGTTTCTACTCTATTTTAGCTCCCGCTCTTGTCTTTTGCAGTCATCATTAAATACAGCTGGGAAAGCAATTTTCCATTACAATGCTTGTAATGATCTTCTAATGAATTATTCACTCTGCTTTAGAGAAGACACCATTTTAATGCGCGACTGGTAGCTCACAGGTAAAAATAAAGATGATTCAGTGCAGACAGGTAGGACAGGCTGAAATCTGAGGGGGCGAGATGGGACGCAGGGCAAAGCGGGACCGCAAACCAGTCAGCACCTGAAATATTCAGTGCATGGGGTTTGGCTTGGTTTTGAATACAGCGGCATCACAAAATAATTCAGTGTATACTGAATAACCCCCCTGCACAATACCACCTGTCAAACAAGGCTTGTCTAAAATTAAATCTCAGTTTTACTGGTAAGACCTATATAAAAATCCCAAATCGTTCTTAGGGTAACCCAGACCTGTTTCCCCAGACCTACCCCCCGCCCCCAGAGCCGATTCGTGTGATTTTCCCAGCCGTACAGGACCTGCGGCTCCTGAAGAATTTGAATCCCTTTCTGCCCTGCTCCAAAGCTGTTCCTGAGCAGGAGCGCGGTGCCTCGCCTCTAAAAAGGAATCAGCCCGAGGATCGGGGCTGACCCCGCAGTAATTTATGATCCCTGCCCATGAGCGTTTGGATCTTGTAACCTATTTTTAAGAGACCTGAAATCACTCAGTCCTGCAGGCAACTCCCTGCCTCTCGGAATGCTTGGAGCAGTGCCCATCGCAGCCAGTGCCCTCCTGCAGCTCGCTGGGTAAACAGCTTTTCTTTCTATCACTATTCCTCTGTTTCTCAATAACGAACTACTCCAGGACTCCCCACCACCCCCGGGATGACGAACCAGCAGCGCAGGCGGCTCATCGACCCTTCCCAGGTACCTGTTGCTCTCTAATGCGGTACAAAGTTGCGACTACCGTGGCTCTAAATGCCAGTAGCTCTCCCCAGATGTGACCTTTCCTCGGAAAGCAGCAGCGGCAGCTCATGTTTTTGTGTTTTAATGTTTTTCAGAAGGCCCTGGGGCGCAGCGCTGCCAGCCGGGGACGCTGCCGCAGCAGAATCAGGACGGCAGCAGCTCTTTGCAGGGGTGTGATCTGCAAGGTATGAACATTTTTGTGTTTATTTTTAGCACCAAAAGGGTGGCTGTAAATAACCGCTCACATGGGGTCTGGCCACTCATGGCAACGATTCTTCCTCGCGCTTGAACAGAGCAGCCCAACGCTCCTGCTTAAGTGCACCGCAAGTGGAGTGGGTGTCCGGGGACTCCGCAGGGCACCCTGAATCCTCATCCCACCCATCGCCTGGACGGCGTTGCTGCCTCCCCCTCCTCACCATCCCTTCTTCTCCTTTCAGCAGGACCAGAGGCAGGAGATGGGGGCAGTGGCCCAGCTGGGGGTGGTCCCAGAACGCTCCAGGCAGCATTCAGAGCTCGAAGGCAGGAGATGCTCTTGGGTTTCATGATTAGACACAACCTGCACAGAGATTGGAGCCCAAGCGGCAGCCTTGGACCCATAAAAAGTCGTCCTGGAGCCGACAGAGCTTTGCACAGAAGCTCAGGGTGTCACCTAGAGAGGTCCATGTGCAGGACGTGTCCCATGGTCACTCACGGTCAGCGTGTCTTGCTGGTGGGACCCCATGGTTTTCCAAAGACGCACCATGCTGCAACATGGTAGGATTTACATGAAAAATAACATGTCAGATCGAAGAAAATCTAACCATTTCTGTGCAGAAATAAATATAACCACCAAAGCTATTTACGAAGAGAGTGTTTCTGGAGCACTTGCACGTGGCGCAGCTGGGAAGGGATCTCCTGTGGGCCACCGACCTCCAATCCTTTACCTCTGAACACGGTTTCTAAGCGCTGGTGGCCTCGACGTTCCCAATGCTGGCCCAAGCACCCGGACCACGCACCATCCACAGGGAGCTCTGGGCAGCGACGGCGTCTGCCAGCTGGGAAACCCGAGTTGGGCTGCATGTGACACGGACCTGCCCAAGCCGCAGGAAAAAACCTCATGCGCTAATGATGCTGATACTAATAATCTCCTGCCAACCGACTTTACAGACAGACTCCATCTGCGGAGCAGTGTAATGACATAAACTCACGCTGTGTAAACACTCAACGGGGAGATAAACACTACAATCCAGGTTTAATTTTTAGAAATGAAAATAAAAAGGCTGATGTGAACAGTAGGAAATCCTCCAAATTCTGCAGGTTTTGCAGCATCTCCGTCAAAGTGGAGGGAGCTCGGCTGACTCCAGGGATGCGATCCATGGTATTTAAGGCTCCCCTTCACCCAGGGGCACTAAATGCTCTATAATTCAAATTTTTAACCTAAGTGAAGGCTTGGGATAGGGTGCAACGACTGTACCTCCAGCGGCAGGTTCCACGCGATGTAGACGTGTGATTTGTAGTCGTCCATCCACACCTCAGCCACCCGCAGAGCGTTGCGCTTGGTGTAGAAACCGATGTTGTTGTTGTAGGGCTTCTTCTTGCGCTCGATGTGAGCCACCCTGGAGCAGGGCAGGACCTCCATGCTGCCGCCGCACAGCCACACCTGCAACACAACCACACAACGGCATCAGCGCAGCGCTCTGCCGGGATGCGAAGGGTCCACGTATAGATTAAAGAGAAAGAAGTGGTGGGTTTTGAGGTTTCTATAATCTTTTCTATATTTTTTCACCCTGGTGAGTGCGGAGCATCACACCGTCTAGCTGGCAAGTGGAAACCCATGGCCAGGTTTGGTCTTTGCTCAAAGGCGAGACGCACAGGGAGAATTTAACCTGTGCCCAGAGCAAAACACATGTCAACTTTAGAGGCATCAGGTATCCAGCATGTGGTATTAACACGCTGTAGGATCAGGTGCTGAGTCTACAGTGATGTTGTTACTAAATAAAAAAGGATTAGTGACCGGAATATTTGAAACAATTGCAAGATCCTCCTGCAGAAGGGATGACTCAGTGAAACATATGGCAGGGACAGATTTCTCCCACTTGAAAACATTTGTTCATTATTTTTCTTACACATGCTGTTTAAAATTCCCTTAAATCACAGTTTACAAGTTAATAAAATCTTTTGAGATCTTCCTTTCATCACATGGAAAGGGAATTCAGAGAAAGACATGCCATACCTGGGTTCTTCCCTCCCTGTTTGTGTACACCAAGAAGTTATTTATCTTAAATTAAAGATGCATATCCAGGACACCAGGCACTGTGCAATCATTACAAACACATATGCCAAACAGGCCTAATAATCCCAGTTTCGCCTATTTTGCGGTCTGCTCCGCATTATCATATTGCACAGTTGTTATAACACCCATCGTTTCTGGGATCTCTTCCAGGCTCACCACCTTTTATCCCATCTGCGTTCCCTCAATTCTTACCGACCCTGCTCAGTCCTCTCTCCCAGCAGCATGAGGCGCCTCCTGTCCGTATCAGCTGCCTTTTTTAATCCCTGAGCAGTGGGTTTAGCCCACCCAACGCGGGGCACAGGCACATCCCAAGCCCAGGAGACAAGAGCAAGGGGCAGCGCAGCGGGAAGATGTCTTCCCGCGGGTAATCCTGCTCCTCCTGCTGCTCCTGCTCGGATTGCGAGAGATTACAGGGTGCCCACTTCAAAAAATATCAGCACCCCATTCTATTAGCTGGTGCAAAAACATGTAGCAAAAAAACCCCATCTTGCCCCTGTTCTGCTGTTTGACCTTTCTGAACACTTTAAAGACGATTTTGCACCTCCAGAGCGAATTGAGAGCTGGTCTCTGCGACAAGGGGCATGCCCGTCCCTCCCATCCCGCCGCGACCACGCTCGCCTCTGCCCAGCAGTTCGTTCTGCTCGAAGTTTCGCAAGAGGCCACGGGCTGGCAAAGCAAATAAGAAGTGAACACGGGAGTTCTAAAGAAAAATATATATATTTTTAAAGGGATATTCCCAAGGCAGCAGTTTGACAGAAACTGCCTGCGTTTCTTGCCTACTCAGTTCTTTAGTTTCTCAGTGTCTCGGTGGAACAGGAGCGTCGAGCTCTGCTCTTGGGTGGAAGATCCCCAGCACTGCCTGGTTTTGTAGTTTTGGGGATTTGTTAAGTTTTGTCCTGATCTGAGATAAGAGTAAGTATTTTAAAAATGTAAAAACCATGACGTAATTAAAATGTCATTTACCAGCAAGCTTGCCTCAAGCAGTAAAGGTGCAATATTGTCTTCCCCTGTTTTAGTTAATTAACTCATACGGCTTTATGCTAGACAGCTTTCCTTGATTTCTGGAATATCTCTACAAACTATCTTGAAATGCACATACCGTAATAAGCTGAGAGAGGAAGAGTGTTGGTTGTTCTTGTGCTTATTCGTATCCACAAGCCAGTTCCAGAGAGATCAATAAAAAATTAATTTGAAAAAGGTACTTATGCAAGGAAAGGCCGTACTTCTATCTCCTACATAAAGCCTAAATTGTCATTATAAATTTAAAAAATCTGTTTTTACAACGCATTCATAAACATTGCTGCTGCTAACAACGGGAGCAAAGGGAACTATTACATGGGAATTGGCCAAGTCACACCCGGCATTGCTGTCCTCCGTATACAGAGGAGTAAACCACGGCCCCAGGAAGACGTTGCTTGTTCCCATGTGGCCTGGCAAGGACTTTCTGTTCCTGCTGACATCCAAAACCCGCATGTGACCAGGTCCACAGGTGACTACAATCCAGGGGACATCCTCCGTGGCCACAAAGCATGAGGCGCACTTCCCCCACAGGCTCAGCGTGATGCTCTATTCTTGCAATGACCATGACTGTGGAGTTGTGAATGGCCCGGAGAAAGGCCCCGGACTTTCCTCTTGGCACCAGAACGCGATTAGCTGCGAGACACCACCACCAAAAGTGCTCAGCAGACCTCCATCCTCCCAGCAAGGCTGGAAGTCATCGCCTCGCTGATACCCTGATGTCCCAACCTGCAGCAGCTTCACCCCTGTGGCACTCGGAGCCTTAGGGCAGAAGGTTTTTTGGGAACCCTCATTTATGTCCCTATTGAGCAGCCATTTGTCCCACCAAAGACCTTTAACAAATAGATTACCTTCCTATTAAATAGATTTTCCATGTTCTTAGCAAATAAACCTACAATCCCTTAAGATACTCTATGCACCACAACTAACAGGACAATCGGTCCAGCATGTTGTTGCCAATTCCTTGAAGAATTATCTCTTAGTAGATGATCTTAGTAGGTAATCAAGAGCCAGCACAACATTAAGACCAATCAGAAAAAATAAGGTACTGTCAAATTTGTTTAGCCTATTTAAGAAGGCAGAGTCTTTTATATTGCTTCCTACAAAGGATGAAATCATGGTTGCTTCATTTTATAAAATATGCATGGATGGTACGTAAAGGCATGTTTAAAGGCTCAAGATAGAGTATGTAACACAGCAGGTTAAATACGATGAGCGAGTCTCAAGTTTCTCCCTTATTTTCTGACATTCAAATTTCAACACGACTATTAGCTTGCCATTCATCCACCCGTAAAGAGACGCAGAATTAAAAATAGAAGCATTCCCCTCCAGTAAATGACGGTGACTCAATAACTTCTCCATCAGTCTACACACAGGAGTAATCAAACATACAGAAAGATGCTTGGATTTATAAATAACCAGTTAGCACTAAATTCTAGTGAAGAAATCCCAGAGAAACAAACAGAAAACAAATCCATCACCCAGGGATGTTTGATGTGTTTTTCAGAAAGCTGGTGGGTAACACGCTTGCAGTTGTTTTCCAAGCAAAATGTGACTGTCCTCAGAATTCAGCATGGAAAAGCAGCAATTCCTCTCAAGCAGTGAAATGTCCCAGTACAGCTGAAGCTGTGTGTCCACCACCCGGGAGGGGGCCGAAAGCCTGTCCCGTGCTACACCAGGCTCAAGTCATTGTCTGCGCTCCGCAGTTGAGCCGGGCTAGAAATACGCATTGGAGGGGCTGGCCAAGCTCACGCCTCGAGGTTGGCGGCACCAGTGCTATTAGTGCTTTCCAGGTCTGGTTTGCTTGGAGGCAGCGACCCAGAAGATGTGTTTGGATGCCACCCGGGCCAAGCAGGAGGAGGATGCTGAGCACGGGGGGCTGCTGCCTTGTCCTACCCCGTCCTCTCCGGCAGGTCAGAGCTGCTTCCTCCAACACGTGCTGTCCCCCCCGGCTCACCCCACGGAGCAGGGGTTCCTCGGGGCTCCCTCCCTTGGGTGCAGGTGCAGCAGCACTGAAGTCCAGCCAGCACCCGCTGAGCAGCGAAGGACACACACAGGGGCTCTAAGCAAAAGAACGGGTGAAAAAATGAACTTTGAAAACAGAGGTTTAATGCATATATATTAAGAAAACCTTGTTCCGCTCCCCAGCCTTCTGCAAGCAGTCCTTGCTATGCCATGGTGCCCACCGGCCGGGCAGAAGATAAAATTATTAACTTATGGAGAATGTTTTCATCAGAAAATACTGATGCAGGGGCTGCTTCTCCTGGGATGACAGAATAACTCGTACGTCCCGCTTCCCGTCACGCGGCTGCAAGCCGTACAAGGGAATTTGGGCTCACCATCTGTTTTGGGCGCAAAGAAAGCCAACATCAGAAAAAGAGAGAAGGACCTCTGCGAGATCAGAGGCAAAACTGGGACTGGCCCCTTGCGCCCCCGCAGCCATGGAGTGCCAGGACGGCGCCGTGCCGCTGCACAGCACCTTCTCCTCTCATCCATCAGCATCTCGGGATGAAAAAAACGTACTATTGACCCCCTGGGCTGCTGCCTTATATAATGCCATGCTTCTTCCTCATTCCTGGGATATCATTAATAATAATAATAATAATAATTAAAAAAAATAAGAAGGGACAGTGACTACCTTGGGTCCTGGACGTGGCGTTCTAGCTGGAGCGTGGCATGACATCCATGATGAACGCTGACAGCTCCCATTAAAGGATCCTGAGTTTAGTTGCTTATAACTTAGCCAAATTTTAACTATTCAGACTGAAATATATCCTAGAAGAGCTCCAACCCGCCTGCAGTTAATGCAAAGAGACATCATGTCTAACGGTGTCAAAATGAGTCTGTAAGGTAAACTTTTAATCTCTGAATGTATTGTGACAGAAGGAAACGGGGGGAAAAAACCCGCTCCTAACTTTCATTACACAAACTCCAGGCTTTTTCAGCTGATAATGTCATTTCTAAGGTGATTAGCAAAACCATGCCTTAATTAGCAATAGATTTCCCATTTAACAGCTTTGCCTTATCTTTGCCCCCCTCCTTTCTTGCAAAAGTAACTTCCTAAGTTAAGGGAAAAACCACAATTACCCAGGGCAGCTAAAATAATAAGGAATGTATCAGAACAAAGATCTAAATAATAAAATTGAGAAACAGCAAAAAAGGCAAAGAAATAATCACTTCTCCACATGCGCCCTCGTATAGTTCTGAGAGACGGTATCTTTCCAAATTATTCGTCAGAAGAAACAACGCTTTTACAGATACATTTCCAGCTACGTATCTGAAGCTGTTTCTGTCCCTTCTGCTCCCGTTTTGGCCACGCTCCGTCCCACCTCCTCGCAGCACACCACGAGAGGGCATCCCCAGGGCCAAGCTCCCGTGCCCACGTCCCGGTGCCCGAGATGCCAGAACAGCAAAGGGGTGAGGAAGGGGATGCAGAAGTCACCCCCCAACACCTCTGTAATTCCTCGTGCCCCACGGGCCAGCGGGGACAAGGCTGGAGCAAGCACTGCTGAGCGGGGCAGGGGAGCCCAAGCCGAGCTCCTCACCCCTGGGGCATTGGGGTGAAGGAGTCCCAGAGCTACGTCTTGAACAAGGAGACGTAAACACACCGCGTTTTTGAAGCAACCATCCCTTACGCGTAAAATCCCTCTTGACAAAGACAGGCAATGCGGGACCTGTCTGTTATTTGAGCATCCTCAGCCCAGAGCAGAGGCGGTGTGTTGGCCCTACTTCCTCTATAAAACCTTATGGTTCGGTACTTACAACAAGTATAATTCAGCTGTAGTACCTTTATTCCCCTGGTGCAAGGCCCTTGTAACATCGCGGCGAGAGACACATACCACAGCAAGCCTGTTAAATCCAAATATTGATAAATAAACATCTCCATGCCATTAGCTGATGCCTGTTTACGGGCGACAATCGGAAGTTGTATGACTCACACACAGCAAGCTGGAGAGTATTTTCTATTGTATATATGTACACACTATTTTATATATACACACCATATCCTATATCATCATTGAAGTGCTCCTTCAAGCTATTGTGAATGCCACTATGTCACGTAACAATCACAGCAAGAGCTTCAGGAGAAATGTTAAGTTGAAGGTGAGTTAAGAAACCACATACAGAGGAGGAGGAATAAAAAAAAAAAAAAGAAGGAAAATCAGCTCTCTTTGAGAACTTTTTACTTCTACTGCAGTGGAATACAGTATTCATGATCTCTGCAGGTGGACACAAGCACTCCCTGAAGAGGATTGCCTTTAATTTGGATATGTGGATATTCGCAGATCACATCAAGGGAAGACCGACGGTGGGAGAATTTGTACAAAAGCAGTGAACGTACCACCTTTGGGGCCATTTTGCTATAGAGCCAGCAAAGGTGCAGCGTTGTATCTACAGCTAAACCCCACAACCAGACCAACCAGATGGTGAAGCATTTGTGACTACGGGGACAAATCCTTCAGTACACCGACCTCAGAAGAAGGCAACACCACGCGCGCATGGACAACGTCTGCACCCAACAGAGACGACCTTGTTGGAAATCTCAACACAACTTCACCCCAAGCAACTAATAACCCATCTTGGAAACCTCTATGAAGAAGCAAAAGAGACTCAGCATCCTGCAGCTGAACCGGCAAAGGGAATTTCGTTGCTAAACCCGTAGATTTGTTTTTTCTCTCATGAGGCCACGGAAACCCGTTCCGAGAGGATCAGGGCCAAGCAGCCAGCTCAGGCGTGGTATTCATGTGCCATCTCCTTAAAATGTGATTTCTGAATGGACCATGTCCCATCTTGACCATCTCAGACCACGTCCATTCAAGCCGAGAATGGAAATGGGAGGAATTTAAAGCAATACATTTAAAGCTATAAATTATTTTTCTTTTTCAGCATTCCTTTTCTCACATTTTATCCTCATGGATGATTCCACTTTGGACAGGTTCCTGTTTATGTTGTGCCAGACCAATAACAGAAATGTCCAGATTGTCCAGTGTCCAAATGTCTTACCTTTCCTGCTGAGATTACTAAATTCATTCCTTTTATAATGGCCACTAAAAATGCCAAGTAAATGGGGAACTCAGGTGCACAATTCACTCCACAAATCTTAACCTACAGCAATACCAGGTAATAGCCGCACGGTTTTCATCCTCTTAACTCAGCAAGGAACATAAATAGTTTAACATTTGACATATTGGAGACGTTAGAATAAAGCAAGTTTCACGTCAATGCAAAGCAGTGATTTCTCTGCGCTGCCGCAGTTCAAGGAGAACGATACATAACACACCGCGACGGTGTTTGCTCAAGCTGGGGGCTTTTCCAATGCAAAATTTATGCTGTGCTTCTCCAACAAATGCAACACAACCTGTTCTAAACAGTGCATCATTCCTGGCTACAATAGGTATTGATTTGACTTTATCACCCGATAAGATACATAAGAATGGCCTTGGTGGGAAGCAACATTTAAAAGACTCCGATCACAAAGCACAGCACGGGGAAGGTTAGCTGTAACGACAAGTGCCCACATCCTCTAGGCTCAGAAAAACTGCTGAAAAGAGGCATTTTGCTTCTCAGTGCATCAGGACTGACACTTTAACTGCTGCAAAATTAAACTATAGCAATCAGAGCGACCGTAGCTTTGTCATTTTAGCACTTTCAAAAATTATTAAAAAAAAAAAAAGAGGAAGAGGATATTTTTAAATCCACATCTCGCAAATGCTCGGTGAAACTGGAGAGATGCTCTCACACCTGAACTCCCAGCCTTGGCTGGAGCTGGAGCCAAAACTTGTATCACCAGCTCTCATATGGCCGAGACCGGCATTCCTGCGGAGCACAAAATTCCGGTTATGCGCAGAAGTGGTGTGCAACTATCGTGGTATAAATCTGGATCTCTCCTAATAAGTTCGGTACTAAACTTCCTCAGTGCTCTCATGTTATCTGATCAGCCTTGGCAGCATGACAAGGACCTGATTATGTTGTAATAGTATAATGCAAAGATTATTACAGACTCATAAAAGACAAGTGCCTTAAAAACAGCATCAACAATACCTGTAAGCCCTTTCAGAAGGAGAACATCATGCTGGGCTTTATACGCTCGTAGTACAGAAATTACCGACGGGATTTGACCCTGAACTACTTGGAGGTTGTTCTTTTTTTTTTTTTTTTTTTTGCCAGTAATGTACAAAAACCATCTTGATCTCATTTCCCTATTATCATTTCTGTCAAAGCTGTAAAAATAAAATAGCATAAATAGTTCAACAGAATTTTGATCTATTTTTCATGCAAAAAAGCCTTTAGAGAAAATTATGCGCAGACTGTTCTTCGAACTAACAGGATTCCACGTGGGGAGCGGCAGGAGAAGGGGGGGAAGGTGCCATGTTTCGTTTTAACCATAAGCGGCAGTTCTGAAACAGAATTATTTATGCAGAGAGAGGCAGGCGCGTGACAGAGCGGCTCCGGGGCTGACAGCAGCCCAGCTCCACCGACCTCCTTCCAGTCCTCTTAACTCCAGTGCAACATGACTGTGGCTTTTGTGATCTGTAATTATAGATATCCTCTGAGCAGACATTGACAGAGATGGCTGTGGAAGGAAGCCGAGCTCCTCCATAGATGTTCATAGATGGATACGATTGAATGTGACTCAGCCGATCCTCTGCAGAAAACCGCTCAAGTAACTCGTCAAAAAACGCAGCTAATGAGTTCAGAACTAGAGCATGCAAATATAGAGGGAGGAAACGTATGCGGCGTCTGTGTGTGTCTCCAATCTGGTGTGAACGCCTATGAGGATGCGCAGACGCATACACGCACGAGGTGTTTCACGCCTTGTCGGTGCTCGAAGCCTGACTGACATCACTTCCTAAGCTCTCTGATGGTTTTTTTGCCACGGTCTTTCTCCTTCATTATGCTTGGAAAGGGTTCTGAACACCAGTGTTGAAACAAACTGTCAAGTTTATCTCAGGCACCTTCATTTTACGACTTATTCTTCTTGGGAGGGGCTACAAAGGGTCCTGCCCATCCCTGGTGCACGGAGCCTGCGCTGCCACCCGGCTGCCGAGGCAGAGGGAGCTGGATGTGTCTCAGCCATGCCCCATTCTCAATTTTATTGCGATATTTTAATTGATCGTGGGTTAAAGAGGAGGAAATGGTCAGAACTGATGTCCAGAAGAGCGGGAGGGAGCTGGCCATTGCCCAAAACCTGTTTCCTTGGTTCTGCCAAAACCCAAGAGCGATGCTGTGTTGCCACAGACACCTGACTGCCCCTTCAGTAATGACCTACGGGCAGCTCAGGCAGGGCAAGCGAGAATCGGAACCTAGCTGACGTCTGGCCCTTGTTTCAGAGGAGAAAAAGTATCTGCCCATTTTACGGAGACAAGCCATCCTCGTCTGTCTGCCACCCAACGCGCTCCCCTCCCAGCACCGAGTCTGCTGCAGAAGGACTTAGTGTGTGCAAGTTTGAAATGTTAAACTGAGGTCCAAACCAGATGGTTAGAGACCAGGGCAGCTCTGTCGTCTATTTGCCACTCACTCTGCCATCTGCTTATTTTCTCTGGCAGTGTTAAAATCCCCTCTTCAGCAGAGACGTCTCGTACTTTGAAATAATGAATACTCTGCAACTCAAAGCAAGTATGAAAGTTTAAAGCCTGAGTAATTGCTGTGTCTCTGAAGCCATCATCGGCAAAACCACTGATAACTGATTGTCACAGACAGCCTTCATCCTCCACTAAAAAACGATGTTAAAATTCTGGTACATGTGCAGGTAAAGCACTGTGCAAAGACTCTCTAAGATTACTAACTTGCTAACAGCTGCTCAACTCAACATGGTAGGTGCTATCATCTGTTGAACATCACTCCTTCAAGTCCAGGCAGCTCCTGAACCATTCCCCATCAGGACAGAACAGCCGCTTAGCTGGAGCTGTGATTTTAAATTTGGAAGCTCTGTCTTTGGGCACAGCGTTTAGGGCGGTAACTGAGGCGCAGCTGCTTGATCTAGCCATGAAGCACTCCAAGACCATCGAATTACCTTGGTGGCCGTCCATCTGGACTCTCTCTTTCATCTTCAGTTTCCAGAGCAAGCAGCCAGGGCTCGTACTCATCGTTAGATGTTGGTTTAATAAGGACCACGGCATTTCCTTGATGTGGACATACTTCAGGTGCATGGCCACTGACTTCAGAGGACTTGAACTTGCTTACAGCAGCCAGAAATTCAACCCTTCAACTAGCACACAAAAGCAACAGCCCAGAGGAGCGAGGCTGTGCACGGAGTGGGCACAGACTCGGAAGGGATGGAAGTAAAAACAAGCCTGACGCAAAATGGTTGGGTTTTTTTTTTCTCCTGTTATACACAGCACTGTTTAAAAACAGAGCTGCATTCCCATTTTTATTAATAATAGTATTAACACTGCTCCTGCCCAATCTAACCTTGATCAAAGCCTTGTTTGGATATTAAGTCCTGCCCTCCCTGAGATGGGCAGCACAACTCCCTTCATCTCTCCCACAGCCAGGAGTTCAGCCTCTCTCTAACCAGCAACAGCTTTGTGTCAAACGCAGCAGGATTCATGTGGTTTTGATGAGGGCTGTCGTGGACACATCTACATGCCCGGGTCTTATGTCCTCCACATTACAAAGGGCCTTGTGTTGGTGGCATGGAAAAGGCAAACGTATCTTGGTCAATTCATGCTTTTCCCTATCTACAGTGAACTTATACGTTTGGATTATTTATAATAATAAAAGAATCACAGGGTGCCTTAGGAAAATAATCCAGATCTGCTGGCAAAGCTGCTTGCATGAGCCCTCCCTAAACCTCATTCAGCAAAACCCAATGAAGGCAGAACATATTTACTATTTACTTGCACTGTTTAGGGTGACCCAACCCACTGGAACAAGAGCACCTTTGGTTGCAGCTCCATTAGGAGATCTGAGATGACATGAACGCCCAGAAGAGCAGCAGTAACCCTTCTCCAGCACAGCCACATCCACCTCTGCCTACCTCCAACTGGACATCAGTCGAGCCCATGTATCCCACCACTATGGTGGGAAAGTGTCCTTCATGGCTGCCTAGAAAGCATCTTCCTTCATGTTAAGTCCACTTATAACCCACATTGCTCCTTTGATCCATGGCACCAAACTACCATGGTAGACATCAAAGCAGATTTGATAGGACCAGGGGGAATGGCTTCCAACCGGAAGAGGGAACGTTTAGATTAGATACTGGGAAGAAATTCTTGACTGCGAGGGTGGTGAGCCCCTGGCGCAGGTTGCCCAGAGAAGCTGTGGCTGCCCCATCCCTGGAGGTGTTCAAGGCCAGGTTGGACGGGGCTTGGAGCAACCTGGGCTGGGGGGAGGTGTCCCTGCCCAGGGCAGGGGGTGGAACTGGATGATCTTTAAGGTCCCTTCCAACCTAAACCATTCTATGAATCTATGAAATCCTACCTCTGCTGCTTGCAGGCTCCATGAGCCTTTTACAGCCGGTGCCCCGTTCCCGAGGAGTACGTATAAATGCTCTCCCACTCCCAAACGCCCAGCCAGAAAGCATCTCCTTCATTTCTTTCTGCCTACCTCAGGGTCTGGTCACAGCATGGACACTACTTTGCAGGACATCACAACCAATGATTTTTCATGTAGGAAACGCTGGCTGGCTGTTGTGCTCATTATATTGTACCTCTTCAGTGCAATTTAACGGCGGCGAGAGCCAAACGAAGCTTTAGCCCTGTGCTGTGCCCAGGTGACTCTGGCATTACCTGGCTGCCGCGCTAGAGAAGAGGCGGCACAAGCTGCTGTATCAAGATGCCCCTTTCATCATCTTTCCCACAAGAGACAGCTAGGTGTGTCTCCATGCTGGCACGGTGTCTGGCCACGGCCCTGAATGCCGCCTGAAGGTTAAGCGACACACACACAATTGCTGTAAATCAGTCACGCGTCAGGCTGCACTTGACAGGTCCAAGGAGGAGCTTTATGCAAAAGATAAAACACATGGGCACACAACCACTTTCACCTATAAGTATTTGTTTGCGCCTATGAAAAACCTGAAATGTCCCAAATTCCTTAGTTTTCCCCTGCAGACGTACATAGTATGTAGTCCAAGAAGTGTGCTGGGGAGCAGAGGGGTGGGCAGGAGAGCCGCAGCCCCTCTGCCCACGCAGTGCCAGTGGGGCACATGGCTGCGAGCATCCCAGGGCTGCGGTCCTCCCTCCTACGTGCACCTTCCAGCAAGCTCTGGTTCTGTAACTATTCTGATTTCAAACTGTTTATATTAACGTGAACAGGAAAACACGCCTTCCCTATGCTCAGCTCCCACAGCCAGGATGCACAAGAGCATCAGCAATGGGACCATGAGAGGCTGTGGAGCCTCTGTTCTTTATCCTCGACTGTGCAAGTTCCTGGGAAAGCTCATCCAACTGTGAAGCTTGGCCAGCTTTGAGCTGGAAGTGGACTGCAGCCCTCCAAAAGCTCCTTCCAGCCGGAATTATTCTACAATTCCTGTGCAGAGATGCTTAAGACAGATGTTTGGAGGTCACAGTGAGGACGCCTCTAGGCGAGGGAAGAGGAAGTGTGAAATACTGTCTTGGTTTTTCCACTGAACATCCTGACAAGTTATTTCTGTGCTGTCTAACTTTGTTCTCTCCTTTTACGACTCAGGTAGTCTAACTGAGATACAATCACATGAGGAGAGAGGCTGTCACAACACATGCGGATGGTTCCTAGTGCAATGGCAGTCTAACCTCAGCTGAGGCCGTCCAAGATACTGGAATATAAGGAATTATTTTGTACAGCAACACTTTTAGGGATATTTTAAACTTAAATGTCTACTATGGTGTTTTTCGGATGTCTCTAATCTCTGAGTCCTGTGAAATTTTCCAGTTCCCTTCAGGAACTTCCCCAAGTTAGATTAATGTGCATCATACAGGAACTTTTTTTCTTACCCTCTTCACAGACACTGTAAAATAATTCCTGGACAGTCAGTGTCCACAGGTACCAGCCTGAAAACCCGGTCTGAGATGCTTTCCAGGTTCCTTTAGAGCATAGAGGAGATGGGACCATCCATCGTGTGATTCTGCTAGACTAGACAACTAAACACAAGTGAGATGGATCAGGGTATACATTCCTTATTGTCCATGTAGCAAATAGCACGCAAGGACCTGAACTGCGGCTGGGGGCTACAAGAACAACAGGTTGGTGGACAAGGAAGACGTGGTTAGGAATCTTTTAAAGGTCAGTCTACTTCAACTGATCAAAGATCTTCAATAAAGTTGTAACAGAGAAGCTGAATCAGGAGAAGAGAGACGGGCAACACAGGCTTATTGCCAAGTGTCGAAGGATAAACCTCAAGGAATTCCGACGTGCAATAAAAGCACTGTTTTTCCGAACAGTCAAACCTCTCAAGTGAATTAAACTGTGCTGGAAGCTGGTGAGAACAGTCATTTCCCCAAATGCTCTACAGCTTAGCTGCAGGAGCTTCACCTGAAGTCTCTGCATCAAAGCAAATCAAAACACCTCTGAATGGGTCATGGACTCACTTCATTGATTTATTTACAAAGTTTAGGAACTAATATTATTTATTTTGCATGAAATGTGCAGAATACAGATAGTGGTAAAAACATACACTAACACTGTCATGAGTTCAATCTGATAGGACACCGTGACACAGCATTTGATACTTCTGTGGTTACCACACTTCTATGCTTTCCCTCGTCCTTACGTATAAAAGTCTTGCTAAGTATTTAATAGATTTTAAAAATTTCAATTTTAAGTCCCCAAATGCATAGTTGTTCTTTAAGATCACCTAATATCCATTTGTTTCTATTTTCATATTGCATCCCTTTTTAAAATCACTAATTAATTTACCCGTCAAAAAAACCCAACCAAACCCTCTATCGACTAACGATGCCCTCAATCCCTGCAAAAGGTACTGCGAGCCTTGTTAGCGGCACCACATTTCACCCAGCACAGGCCAATTTCAAGACTGCATTTTAATAACAGGAGCACAGTCCTTATCCGTTCTTGCCTGACTCCTCTTGTCCTTGATTTGCCAATTAGAAATAACTGCAGTGGAAGTGATACAATCCCACAACGCTGTTTTCAGACAGACTGTCACCCGAATAGCTATTAGAGAGCCATAAAAAGAGCTCATAAGGAATTTTTTTCCCCAATGAAGCATATTGATGAAAACAATTAATGTTTTCATTTATTTATATGTATCCATACTTACAAACACACATACTCAGATATTTTATTCTAACATGAAGAAACCAATTACCATGCTCTGTAACTCAAAAAGCACCGGGAAGTATGAAAATGGTGATTATGTTCTAATAAGACATTTCCAGGGAGAATATGTCTACTGTTTCAGCTGAAGCCTGGAACAGCACACAAAACAGACTCTCACTGTAGAAATTCGTCTTTAAGTCAGAATTGTTATTTTCCAAGTCTGCCAAAATTGGGCTGCACTTCAGGCTGCCCAACGTGATGCCATTCACCTCCTACGTGCGTTCCCACCCATTCCCTCGTGGCCCACACCGCTCTGGCTGTGGACATCTCAGCAGCGTTATGAATGCCCAGCTGGGCATCCTGCAAAGGCTGAAGGCACCAAGGGGAGTACCACGCACATCTGACGAGGCAGACAGAGAGCAACCCCCCGCACCAGGCAGTCAGTCTGACTGCGCTTTTTCATTGACTCCAGGCATCCTTATCATCTGGAGTGCGCCATGACTCCATGCTCCTGTGGCCCCAGAAGTGCGGAGTCCAACAGTGTCTCCCTGGTGGGAAAATCACATTCTTAGCACTACAGGGACGTATGCCTTATCTATGCTGTGTAAAGACGACGACGACAAGCTGGCTTTGTACACACACTAAGACTGGTGTCTCCAATGGCAACCATGTGCTGGTATCCATGGATGAGAACGAAGAAGAGGGCAAGCACATGGTGACACCTGCCCCCGGGTCCTTCCCAGCTTCAGGAAATCTGTGGCTTAAGGACTCCCTGAGAAAGAGGTGAAAGTCTTTGTATACAAAAACTGTCTGCAGATTCAATTTCATACTTTTTTCCAGGAGCAGCCATGGGGAGCAGCTCACTGTTTCTAAATGTCTACAGAAGCCAGGCCAGGGCTCTTGCATGTCATGACCATGGTATGTCTTGAACATCACCACCTGTGCTTTTATTTCCCATCTCTCACCAACTAATTTGCCGCAGGCCATTGCCAGAAGAGGGCTCTGATGGCATTTAATGTCATGGGGCTTTATGGGATTCAAGACGACCCCAGTACATAGGCTTGCTGTCTTCCTTGGCCGTGTGAGACTGCCTACGCTCAGTTTGAGCTGGCACCAACAAAGAAGGGGTATTTTTTTAATATAAACCCTTATTTGTTATCCTTTGCCTAGAGTAGGGCATGCCGTCTCATGGAGAAGGTCTGGTCTCTCTAAAAATGTTCCCTCTTTATCCTTTGGCCTCTAAGAGAAGCAGCAAAGCTCACGATTGCTGAGCACTGGCTGACTTTGGGGGCTTTGTTCCTTCTGAGCAGCTTCACTATGCAAGGCCAGAGCAGCTCTGCTACATTTGCCTGGACAACAGACCATCTTTTCATTTTATTACACATCTGCGCAAAGAGTCCAGGGAATGGCCTGAATTTCTTTCCTATACGCAGCTCTCTTACAGGAGGGCTGGCTGACGCAGCCGGGTTTCACTCAGCGCTACCACAGCTCCTCCACATCAGCTCTCTCCAGAGAGCAGCTGAGAAGATGTGGGCAGTGTGGTTTCATGGGAAGAAGATGAAGAGCAAGACTTTCCAGACATAGGGTGTATCGGAGCAAACGGACAAACAGGAGCCTGCGTGACATGGGTGCAGCTAGGATGGCACAGCACCACTTGCACCATCACAGGGCTCTCCCGTTGTGTTTGGCCATGCTCTGCCTCTACAATGAAGCAATTCAGCAGAAGAGGACTTCCCAGGCTGGGCTGCATGCCATATATCTACAGGATACATATATCATATATACAGGATACATATATACATACAGTGGCATCAACACCCAGAGGCAACAAGCTCTTTGTTTCGGACCAGGCCAGAAAGCCAGCAAAAGCACTGCCTCTTCTCAAGTACTCATGGCTGCTCCCAGCAAGGGCACAACGAGGCAGGCTTCCACAACTGGAAATTAACGGCCAGTATTAACCATCCTACCTCGTGGGGCAAAAGAGTTCTGCCATCAGACATTATGTCCTCAAAAATGAGCAAGTTTAAGGTCCTTCATGATGTCGTCCACCCATCTGGCCAAGTTCCTGGTACATATCTGCTTATACATCTAGTACCTTAGAGATACACCTAGTTCAGGCCAGGGCACCACAGCTTCTGAGATGGCCCTGGTCCATGGAGGGGACATTCCTGTTCCCTCTCCCAGCTGGCCTAAAATATTGAAAGTCATCTGTTACAACATGCTGGCACACCAGGGATGGGAAGGGCAATGGGACCTGTTGTGTAGGGCCTTCTGGTGGCTCATGGACTTCAGTGANNNNGTGGGTGGGGGCTTCCATATCAAATATTCAAAGTGCTCTGGCTGTGGAAAGTGCTGTGCAAAAAGAAATCCCTGGCATTTAGCAGGAGTGCAGAAGGATGAAAGACATCACCCGTTAACAGTAAACAATTAACGACTGTTCTCAGTTATCTTGGTTTGAGAGACTGAAAAAGATGGGTTCTCCTGATGTAACTGTCACTGAGCTAATTTATTCGGCCACATTTTCCACCATGTATATGAAGAATTTCCTAAGCCATTTATCTAAATGAAGTATCACGTACCTACAAACAAATCAGTGTATGGCAGTTACCCGGCCACGTTCCAAATTCTGCCTCACCTAAAGAAGAGATTCATCTGGCTTTGGAGCCCACTTCAAGCTTTACTCCTGCCTCTTCCAAGCACTCACAGTCACTTACGCATCTTGAGCCAGCTTTCATTAAATTGAGATTAAAAGGACTTTCTCCACAGACAAAATCATAAAATGGAAAATGTCTCATTTCAGCTTTTGCCTCCAAAGATGAGGCTTGCCATTCAAGGGCGCACCAGCACTAACAACTTTCTTGCTGAAGCAGCTACTTCTATTTTATTCCTTTCAAATGCATGACAGAGGCTACAAAGCCCAGAGCAGCAGCCCGGGACACATTTTCAAGACCAGCTCTCCGGCACGCGTGCACTGTGTTTTGCTCTGGGAGACTCTGCCGCACCACGAATACAAAGGACAGGGATGGGACGTGCCCCGCCGTGTTCTCGCACTTTTGCCTTACAGGTATTTGCTGTGAATTCAGTATATAAAGGTCTGGCCATATCTGAAAAGATAGATGAGTCAAAAGCGTCTAAAAACTTTTTCCTTAAAAATTTGGAATATGATGGTTTCAATGAAATGCCACCAAAAAGGAAATGTAGCATTGCAAGATAATGGATCAACCCTCATTTAGAGCTCACCAGAATGGAGAGTGCCTGTATTTTTGGTTTTGCATTAAGTTCAAAATTTATAAGAAATTATAATAAATATGAAAGCGGTGAATGGAGCAAAATTTCAGATTTAGCAAAACAAAACATTCTCATTAACTACCACATTTTTTAACTGCAGTTCTGGAAACTTTTCAGGCTTTTTTTGAACTGCATCTCAAAACCCAAAGGGAAATAATGAGTTTTGGAAACTGGAATGTATAAAGTGAATAATGTCGAAGAAAAAGAGACAATGAGCAGCGCTGTGTCTTCAGGTCATGACGACATTATGACTCACTTCTCATTCATTTGTTTAGATTTCAACACCAATTGTTATTAGTGCCTAATTCATCAGCATTCCTGGGTTTGGTATGATTTTCAAATGACAAAAATAGCAATTCTTTGTAAACGCACAAAAGCGCAAGAGATGGAAACAAAGCATAACAGCAGAAGATCCCACCTTGATTGCTCCCAAATCGCTGTCACCAAATTTTTCTGAACCATCTGCTGGAAAAAAGTGCCCATTGCTGTGGCCTCGGAGGCCGGGCAGGGGTTGCCTTTGATGCGTCACTCCACTCTAGTGAGGTCACGCAGGAGAAGTACTGCTCCAACGCTATACGTTGTTTCGCAAGTCACACCAGCATGTTAAGATATTTTATTCGATTTTACCTGTAAGTCACTGGGCAGCCTTAAAGTCACTGCAGACCTTAAAGCAATGAAAAGCCTTCAACCAAATTCCCTCTAAAATGAAGCCTGGGCCACATTCTGGCTCCACTTCAAATTACACTTGTAAAGTGTGAGCCAAGTCCCTAAAGGAAAATGGAAATGCTTCCATCCACTTCGATAGGCTTTAAATCAGCCTTGAGCGAGGTCCCACGTGCTGAACCCGGCAGCAGTTCATTTAGGAGGTGCCAATGCCTTCATTACCTACCAGGGCTGAGACTGCAATCAGAATATGCTGGTAAAACTTTTTTATTATTATTATTATTTTAATTAAAAAGATACAAAAGGTGCAAAAAGATCTGCTCCTCTGAGGCTCTGGGTCTGAAAAGTGCCTCTCGGCTCTGCTTCGTTAGTTTAACTAGGAGCCACCCATTGATCTTTCCTGCACATGAGCGAGGCTGAGCACACGTGTCGTGGTTTGGGCCACACTGGCCACTGAGATGAACGACAGAAGCTCTGAAGCGCAGTTAGGCACATCGAGCTGGAGGCAGCGAAAAAGCCTGCCCGGACGCTCGCATCTGCCTTATTGCCGTGGACAGCCCAGACAGGGACAGGCTGGGGGGCTCCTCCTGCCCCCCTGGCATTTCTTTGTACTTTTAACTTTCTGTCTGAGGGNCTGCCCCCTTGGCATTTCTTTGTACTTTTAACTTTCTGTCTGAGGGTAGAGAGCACGACTCTCCTTCCGCCGTCAAATGGTTCCCCCGTATTTTTGACTACGCGCTTTCCTGCTGACAGCACCACGACAGAGCAGCTGCACATCTTCTTCCATCGCTACCTGACCCATCTCCGAGCCGACAAGGCTGCCCAAGCCTCCGGCACCGCCGGGGAGAGAAAGGGTCAGGCTTGGTGTCACCAAACCTGCCCTGCACCAGAGAGGCGCGTTAGAGGTACACACACACAACGACAATGTGTGTATCAGTGTACGAGTGATAATAGAGCTTTGTATATGCTCACAAAGCATATAATAACTTACCTTGTTCTCATTTGCTATATTCTGTCTGTCATGGTTTGGGTGCTTTTAAATGTCTTTAGAGCTATTTAGAATTACTCATCCTTCTGCGGCATGAAATGAGAATCTGAAGTCAAACTGCTGGTACAGAGCTTGTCACTGACTGTTTTCATCTCGGTATAATTACTTTTGAGATAGATGCCTTCGCCAGAGAGAGAGATGACTCAGCTTTCCCAGAGATCAACGCGCTCGCCAGTTCTCCAGCACCCTCTCGCTGTAAGAAAAACTTGTTGAAGGTGTTTGGGGTGATCCTCCACCTAAACCCCAGCCTTGCCCCAGGCTTTGCGCCAGCCAGGGGTCCAAGCCCTGCCTGGCTCCAGCAAGGCTGGGGCAGGACAGACGTTCCCAGCAGAAATTCCTCCAAGGAGCCACAGCCCAGTTGGGGCGGGCTTGCCAGGTACCAAGAACTCCATTTCCATGAAAAATACTCCAGTTTGGGGATTCATTCTCACCAGTCACAGACTCACAGAATCCCAGACTGGTCAGAGTCGGAAGGGACCTCTGGAGCTCACCCAGTGCCACCCCCTGCCAGAGCAGGGGCACCTCCAGCAGTTGCACGGGACGGCGTCCAGGTGGGTTTGGAATGGCTCCAGAGTGGGAGACTCCCCCATCTCTCTGGGCAGCCTGTGCCAGTGCTCTGCCACCCTCACAGGAAAGAAGTTCCTCCTCAGGTTTAGATGGAACTTCCTATGCTCCAGTTTGTGCCCGTTACCTCTTGTCCTGTCACTGGGCACCACTGAAAAAAGACTGTTCCCATCCCCCTGGAACCCTGCCTTTAAGGATTTATAAGCATTGATAAGATCCCCCCTCAGTCTTCTCCAGACTAAAAAGCCCCAATTCCCTCAGCCTTTCCTCATAAGAAAGATGCTCCAGTCCTCTCATCATCTTTGTAGCCCTTTGCTGGACCCTCTCCAGCAGATCCCTGTTCTTCCTGAACCGGGGAGCCCACAACTGGACAAGTACTCCAGATATGGCCTCCCCAGGGCAGAGCAGAGGGGGAGGATGACCTCCCTCGACCTGCTGGCCACACTTTTCTGGATGCACCCCAGGATGCCATTGGCCTTCTTGGCCACCGGCGCACATTGCTGGCTCATGGCCATCCAGTTGTCCCCCAGGACTCCCAGGTCCCTTTCCACAGAGCTGCTCTCCAGCAGGTCAGTCCCTAACCCATACTGATGCACGGGGTTATTCCTCCCCAGGTGCAGGACCCTCAAATAGTCCCAGACAAGGGGACCAGAGCAGAACAGAAACACAGACTCTGCTCTCGTGGGGCTTCTCAGGTTTGACTTGCCACTGCACTGATTTACTGGGAGCACTGGGAGAAGACGCAAGCAACGTTTAATTATGGACGGTCCTCACCAAAGCCATACAACCACGCCAGCAATCAACCCCTCGGTCAGCAGTGTCGGTGTCAAGCCCGTCTAACACCGGCTGCTTTGGATTTCTCGTAAGCTCCATGCACGTAGGAGAGAGACAGGATTTCGTTTCATCTGCGCTAAGATCATCCGTTACTGGGTCACACACGTGCTGCACGAAGAGCAGCCGAAGCCTTGATGCTGCCAATCGCATCTTGTGATGATGGCAGAGGGACTTGGGTTTAGTCCCAGATCTGTAAAATCTCTTAAAATGAACTAATAGCAGCTGTTAAGCAAATGCACAGTTTAAAGGTAGCAATTAATTTATGCGCTGCCAGGGGTCGCACCCCATGCTATCTGTGGCTCAACAATTAAGCGGTATTTAACTCCTTCCAAAAGGCAGCAACAATTACTTAGGACAATGGTACTGTAGTTGCTGTTTTTCTTGACAGTGCTTTGCTTTGACCGAAACCTATTGTTGTATTTCATTTTCACACTGGTGGTGTTTCCCTTTTTGCATTTTTCTAAATGAAAATCAAACCCCAAAGTTTTCACACACCAAAAAAGGAAAAGAAAGCTGAAAACCATTCTTTTTCTGCTTTCCCCTTCCTGCTCCGGAAAGAAAGCACTGAAAAGCTTTTGACAAGTCAAATACTTTCATAACCAGCTGACAGCATTATTTCTTTTTAATTTTTTTTTTTTTTGGCATCAGCAAGAATAACACCGTTCATCTTCCCAAGCTGGAAGATGAGCACGCAGCGGAGATCTGGCAGCAGCTGAGAGGGGGTGGCTGAAGCCACCACTGTCGCCCACCCGAGTTAGCACGGGGCTCAGGGACAGACGAGCTCCATACCTGAGCTGTGAAGGGCCACAACTGCCGCGACAGCTTTAATCTTGCGCTGGATTTGAGTTAACAACCTGAACTGGGAGCCCCAACCCTGCCGTCGGGGCTGCGCAAAGCCTGAAGTACTCACGGAGCCAACCAGCCTGCTTGCACGTGGTGTCCCGCTGTTGGCAGATCTTTCTTCAAATCCACGGCCAGTCCATGTTATTCTTGTTCAGCTCCACTCTTTCGTCCCACGTGTGGGTTTGCATTACGGCGAAACGGGAAAAATTGATTTTAGCAGGGAGCATCTCTTCCCCTCCCAGGATTTAGTAGCGAGATCTCTAACTCAAGCCCATCACCTCTGTTTTTCCCGAACGCACACAGAAAGAGAGGCACTTCCACAAACAGCTTTACCCACCGATGTCAGGGTGGGACGGATCACCCCTCAAAAGACACTTTTCTCCCTCTGATCTGCAGAGAGAGCCCAGATGTGAGGCCAGACGCAGGAAGGCACCTCAAGATAGGTGAGGTGGATATCATACAGCTCACCTGCACATGGGATTATTTAGGAAGGGCTTGAGTCAGGGTTGGCATCCCCGTGCTCCCGGCTTTCTGGAGACCAGTGCACTTCTACGTGGGTCTGGTTGGAGCGGCATATTTTAAGCCAAAGGCAATGCCCATCAAAATCAATAAAAAATTCCTACGAACCTCACCAGACATTGAATAAGGACTAAAATATTTAGTCACCAGAAAGAAGCTTAAGCTATTATTAGGTCCTTATTATGCAGAATAAAGAGATTAGCTTAAAAAAAAGGAAAAAAAAAAAGGCCTTCACCTCTGCAGAGCACACGCAGCCACGCTACGGCCGAGGCCGTGCAGGACCCCGTGTGCTGCGCTCCCCGGGACGCGGGCGGGAGCAGACGCCACCGCAGCCCCCTTGCCGGGCATCCGTCCCAGCCTCCGCATCCCTCCTGCCCCCCCCGCATCCTGCCTCCTCTTTGCCAACTCCTTCCAAAAGCAGGGATTCACCGGACCAAGTTTTAAGCAAGGCTCATTTTGGTTTGCTGTTATCTACTCGCAAGAAAGGCACCTCATCCCTGCCGGTCACCCAGGCTTCGCCTCTCCAGGGAGACGGAGAGGCGCTGTCGGAGGATGACCCGCACTCGCAGAAGTACCCAGCTCCCCTCCGGTGCTAGCTAGGCTAATTAAGACTAAATATCTAATTTCTACCCAACTCTGTTTCAGTGCAACAAATCCCACTTGCAGTGTCGCTGTGCCAGGGGAGAGAGTTCTGCTGCTGCGGGACCGAGGAATTGAGCTGCAAACGCTGTTGGGCGCAGGCAGCCCGAGGGCTGTTATACACATGTTACTACATCTACAGCAACTACAGGAACAAACCCAAACCCTGCACAAACACAGTCACGATGAGATTCACACCGTCAGCCACTGCTGACTAAACAATTCTAGGTTTCTGAGCTCATCTATAAAATAAAATAAAATAAAATAAAATAAAATAAAATAATTAAATGAAATTGAATTAAAATAAAATAAAGTAAAGTAAAGTAAAGTAAAATACAGTACAGTAAAATAAATCTATAAACCAGCAGGAAACACGCAGGCTAACACTGGAAGAAAACATCTTTGAAAACTGAAGTGGTGACTCACTCGAGGATTGCAAGAACTGGTAGGAACCGGGATAATCAGAGGACTAAAAAAGCCAGAATAATGAACCCCAAGTCTTAAAGGACGAACTGTTAACCCATGAGTCACGCTGCTGGGTGCTTTCCCTTAGGCACCACCCCACTCAAGTCCCCTCGCTGAGGTCTGCAGCTGCGAAGGGCAAGTTCAGGGGCAGGCTGGGCACTTGCTGGGACAAGAGCCCACCAAAGCCAAGGAGGAATTGCAGATCGGGAGCTGGGCAAATTGTATCTGGCAGTCCCTGCGTGGCCTCATGTGACTTCTCTCCGACTCTTAAATCTACTGGCTTCGAACCACGGTAAAAAGGCACATCCAAAATGAAAGGCACATTCTTGGAGGGTTCTGCTGCTGCCATCTGCAGATCATTATTTCTCCTTCGTAAAAATAATTAAGTGCAAATGGCTACAAAAGGGGGAAGAAA
Source organism: Ibidorhyncha struthersii (assembly GCA_013398815.1). Lineage (NCBI taxonomy): Eukaryota > Metazoa > Chordata > Aves > Charadriiformes > Charadriidae > Ibidorhyncha > Ibidorhyncha struthersii. Next base: position 341,844 of record VZSZ01001047.1, read on the forward strand.
TTCCTTAGCTCCTTCCAGAAGGAATTTTTACCAGCAGCCAAAAAGGAGAAAAGACCTGCGTGCAGCAAGTGCCCACGGGTCCTTTCCATGGGGTACGTCCAGAGCAGAGGGAAGAGGAGAGCAAACGCCTCCTGCCCCTCGCTGCAGAAAGGCTCCGCGCGAGCACAGCCCACCCGACATGGTCCCAGAGCACCGACTGCCGACCCTCGGCTCTGCTCACGCCCCGGCGCCAGCCAGCAGGGCTTCAGGGCTACAGTCACCTTCCACAATTAATATATATCATCGCAAGAGGCAGCCCGGGGCAAAACCGTGCCCCTGCCAGGAACCTCCTGTCCCATCCCTGGCAAGGCACCGGCTGCGCGAAGAGGGACCGACGGGGCTGCTCCGCGACAAACAGAGCCCGCAAGAAATCATCCCAGAGGATGTCTGACCCACACCCACAGCTTATGGACTGCAGGGCGTGGGGCTGGCGTGACAACCCGCGTCTTTGGCTTCGGTTTATCCTGGGAACGAGGAGGAGAAGCTTGGCCTGAGGAAAGAAGCTGTTCAGCGGCTATCTCGTATGATCTCTTAGACAAATTTTCTCCCTTTACCAATGTGAGTCATGAGACTGGAACAAGTGAGATTGTAAGATTAAACAAGTTATCAGCTCCCCATCACTGGAAACATAAAGCCCCTTTTTTTCTCCAATGGCAATTAACAAGGAGCAAAAGCAGATAAAACTGGAGCCGGCTGCTTGCCATCTCCGCTTAATCTTCAGGTAACTATTTTCTTAAACCTCCTCGGACTAGCTGTTGTGCCTCTGCAGCACAGTGGCCCCTGCAGATGAGGCTGTCTCAAGAAGAAGGATAAGGACATAAAGGGAAAAAAGAAGATAAAGAGATGGGGGAACTGCTTGGCATGCTAAAAAAGGCGAAAACCTACAAAGCTATTGCTCAGAAGCAACAGAGGAACAGAGATGAAAGGGAAAAGATTAACTTCTGTTGTTCAATTTTATGAAGGCGCCGTACACAGCTTGAGTTAATAGGGCTTCTTGCTGAAAATCATACAGGACAGAATTAGCAGCAGCTAAAGCAAATGGGGGGATTTGAAGATTAAATCTCAGAGCTACGCAAACACTCGTTCAGCAGTGTACTGCCACACTGTTTTGAAGCCTTTATTGCCAAAACTCAGTCCAGCTGAGCTGGGGAACGTTGTCTGTCTGTCTTTCCCGAGGTACCTGCAGTGAACCTGAAAGCTGCTGCTGAGCAGGGATGTACCGTGGATAAGGCATGGCCAAGGTGAGGACTGGACTGACTTCCCTGTGTGATTCCATGTGTTTAACCTCAGAAAGCACAGCTTTGGAAAAAATACATCTGCCTCATGACAACATATTGTCCAACAGGAATTTTTTTGTTTCTGTTTTTCACAGAATCACGGAGTTGTTGAAGTTGGCAGGGACATCTGGAGATCACCTAGTCCAACTACCCCACGCTCAGCCTACAGCGGGTTGCTCAGGACTGTGCCAAGTTTTGAGCATCTCCAAGGATGGAGACTCCACAAGCTCTCTAGGCGACCTGTCCCAGTGTTTGACCAACCTCGCAGCGAAGAAAGGTTATTCTTCTGTTTAAATGGAATTTGCTGTGTCTCAGTTCATGCCTGTTGCCTCTTGCCCTACCAGGCACCACTAAGAAAATCTCGTCTCTATCTGCTTTACTCCCCCACCAGGCGGTTATACGCACTGATGAGAACCCACATTCTCAGGCTGAACGGTCCGAGCTCTCTCAGTCCTTCCTCAAAGGAGAGAGGCTCCAGACCCTTAACCATCTTAGTGATCCCTTGCTGGACCCTGTATCTCTCACGCTGGGACACAGTAGTCCAGGTGTGGGCTCACCAGTGCTGAGCAGAGGGGAAGAATCACCGACCTCGACCTGCTGCGACGCTCCTCCTAATGCCGTTAGACTTGTTTGCTGCAAGGGCACATTGCTGGCTCATGTTCAACTTGGTGTCCACCAGGAGCCCAAGATCCTTCTCTGCAGAGCTGCCTCCCAGCTGGGCTGGGGTTGGCCCCCACCATAAACTGATGCCTGGGGTTGTTCCACCCCCGGGGAAGGGCTTTACATTTCCTTTCCTCCAACTTCATGAGGTTTCTGTCATCCCATTTCTCCAGCTTGTCAAGATTCCTCTGGATGGCAGTACCACCATCTGGTGCATCAGCTCCTCCTCCCAGCTTTGTACCACTAGCAAACTTGCTGAGGGTACCCTCTGCCCCATCATCCCCATTATTAATGCAGACATTAAAGAGCCGACCCCTGGGGCACACCGTTAGTCACTGGTGTCTAGCTGGACGAGTGCTCCTGATCACAACTGCCTGAGCCCGGCATCTCACTGTGCGCTGCTCGAGTTTGTACCTCATCAGGCTGTCAACGAGAATGTTACGGGACACAGTGTCAAAGGCTTTGCTAATGTCAAGATAAACATCTACTGCTACCCCCCCATCCACTGAGCCAGCCACCTCATCGCAGAAGGCTCTCAGGTTGGTCACGTACGACTTCCCCTTCGTAAATTCACGCAGACTACTCCTAATGCCTTTTTGTCCTTCAGATACTTGGAAATGACTTCCAGGAATAGCTGCTCCACTGCCTTCCCAGGGGTGGCATTGAGGCTGACTGGTCTGTAATCCCCTGGATTCTCCTTCTCGCCCTTCTTGAAGACAGCAGTGCCATTTGCTCTCTTCCAGTCCTCAGGCGCCTTTTCCAGCTGCCGTGAGCCTTCGAAGATAATCAAGTGGCCTCACAATGGTATCAAGACAGCTCCCTCAGCACTTAGGTGTGCATCCCTCACGCCCCATGAACTTGTGTATGTCCCGTTTGTTTATATGTTCCCTAACATGATCCACCAAGGGCAAGTGTTCCTTGCTCCAGACTTTCCCTCTGGTCTCCAGGGCCCGGGGTTCTTCAGGGCCAATCTGACGGTGGCACTGAGGACCTCAACTTTTTCCAGTTCCCCTGCCCCATTTAGCAACAGACCCACATTTTCCCTAGTCTTCCTCCACTGCAGATAGACCCACAGAAGCTTTGGTTATTTCACCAGATTCAACTCCAGCAAAGCTTTGGCTTTCCCAGCCGCAGCCCCACACACCTGGATAGTGTCTGGGTTCCCCCTCAGCGACCTGACTCTGCTTCCACCCACGGCACATTTCTTTTTTATAGCTGTGTTTTGTCAGGAGCTCCTCGTTCATCCACAGAGGCCTCCTGCCACCTTTGCTCGACTTCTTGCATGTTGCAATGAACCCATCCACCAAGACCTCTCTTTAATTTTTATTCTTTTTTTTTTAAAAGAAAGGTCAATATAAAGTAACTCAGAGTATGTTCCAGTCTTCTTGGATCTCCTCTGTGAGCTGAGAAGTCTCAGTGAGCTCTACCAAAGCTACACTTAGATACCACACTGATAAAATATTATAGATAAGACATCACAGAGGAATGATTTTGGCTTTGTTTTTCTTGAGCGTAAAAGTGCTAGAAGCAATTTTCCTCTCTTTTATCCAAACCTGAAACATATTATTGAGCTCTCTAGATTCCATTAAAGCATCAAAGCTGTGTTCCACACCACAGTTCTTTTAAAAAAAATAAAAATCAGTGTACTAAAAAAAAGTCCAAACTCCAAAGCCTGCTTTCAGTTTGAACTGTCAAAATATTTTCCACACGCAGTGCAGGTACACACTTATGACTGCCAGTCATTCCAGATGTCTTCCCTGGTATGGAGAGTATTACTTTCTTACTTGCTAACTTTTTATTTTTTTTCCATTTTGTGGAAACACTTCATCCTAATTGTCTATTAAAGGCGTGTAAACAAGATGTGATTTCCAGTAGGACACCCACGTAACGCATGTGAGAGACTACACCGCAGACACAGCAACGGGGACTACTGCTTTGATGACGCAACCAGAAGAATTTGGACAAATCAACACACCATTAGGGCTAAGGCTTCTCAACACAGCCCCAGGTGTTATGAAAGCTTAAAATTATTTGCTAGTAGCCTTTCAAGCCCCCAAAATCTGCTGTCAGTAGCTTCAGCAGTTAGTGAGAGCCTCTCCTGTCGGCACTGGCTGCAGCACTGCTGCTTTTCCCTCCGGCCCAGCTACCAGCGTTAGAGTCTCTGCTCCGTTTCCATCTTTCCCTTCTTTGTGGCTGGTCCCATGCGGGGCTCTCCCCTGCCATTTCACCCCCAAACAGCATCAGCTGAACAGACTACAACAACCGGAAGGATTCTTTTGATAAATCAGCTAAACTCTTGCAAATCAGTGGGAATTTCGCATCCTCCAAGGGCTTCTTCTACCTTTCAGATAAGGACTTAGACCACTTCTGACCAATTCCACCTCTGTGACAGTTTCCATATGAAAAAAAATGCTGAATCGTGGCATCTCAGCCCCTTTGAGATCCACGTGAAGCCAGGCAACCCAAGCTCAGTTCACTTTGATGAAGTTGCGGGATTACTAAAGCTGCGTAAGAGACGAGTGGCTCACGACGGAGACGACTATGTTGTTTATGGAGGCCGGCAGCGTGATTGGCATCGGGAATTTCGGCACTCAGAGCTGGCGGCTTCCAGGCCAGGAGGTACCAAGTCACCTTGGAAAGAAGCGTTTCCTCTTGCTCTGAAAGGTACTACTCCAGATCAGTTAAAAGTGATTTGTTCTCTCAAAGGCGGTGACAGCGTAACGCCGAGAACACCCGCGCTGCCGACAGGCACGCTCGCTAGATCTGCTGCAGTGTCAAGGGGACGGCGGGATTCACAACGGTTGGCTGCCCAAAACAAAACACTGCATTGTGCTCTTTAAACAAATGCCCTGTACCCAATTCCCTTATGCCTCTTTTACAAATTGAGCTGCTTAATTAGTCCATGATGAGTTATTGCATATATTAATAAGAAGCCCATGAATAAGCACTGTGCTGCTGCCTAGCTCAGCAAACGGGCTCCCAGAGCTGCTGTGCGCATCGACTCGAGCACGTGGACTCTGCAAATTAAAGTCAATGAGAAAATCCGATCTTCACGGGTTTGATTTTTTATTTTGCTTCTCGCTGTGTAAAGGCTTCCTTGTCCCTGACAGCCTCTTGGCAACGGCAGCCTGAACAGCAGCTCAAGCTTACTTTGTCTTGTTTCCTTTAATGTCTGCCTGATAACAGTACGAATATTCAAAATAAATCACAAACAGGCCAAAATAGCCTGTAGGCTGCACATACAACAGGGTTGGTGAGGTACCATCGCTGCCCAGTCATCGCTGCGATGGCCACAGTGGCGCTTAGTGCTGCACCAGCTACCTCAAAAATCCTCATTCTCAGCCCACCTGGAAGCTCAGCCTCACATAAATATACCCAAGGTGCTCTCGAAATATATGCTGCTTATTCACCTTCTCAAGGCACCGTGAGTTGATTATCTAGACAGCCCCCGGGCAGGGAACGGCCCAGGCAGTAACACCGAGAGGGCTGAGGCACGATACCTGCATGGCACAGACTGCCCCGCAGCAGTCCCGACGTCTCACGAGCCTTGAGGTCTCAAGACCCTCTTGATCATAGAATCAAAGAATCACAGAATCGTTAAGGTTGGAAGGGACCTTTAAGATCATTGAGTCCAACCACTAACCTAACCTGACAAAACCACTTCTAAACCGTATCCCCAGGAACCACCTTGGGGTGGTGGTACTACCCTTTTTTTAAACACCTCCAGGGATGGTGAATCCACCACCTCCCTGGGCAGCCTATTCCAGTGTTGGATAAGCCTTTCAGTGAAAAAAATTTTCCTAATATCCAACCTAAACCTCGCCTGCCTTGAACCCATTTCCTCCCGTCCTATCACTTGTCACTAGGGAGAACAGGTCAGTCCCCATCTCTCTACAACCTCCTTTCAGGTACTTGTAGAGAGCGATAAGGTCTCCACTGGCCCTTTGCTCTTGCAGGTGCCTCAAGCGAAGGTCTTCTTTTCAGGAAGCTTGATTTGCGGAGAAGCGAAAGGAGAATCAAGAGCTTGGCAGCCAGGAGCAGTGTTGAGGTTGGCTAAAGCGCAACCAACACCCACGGTGGCCTTCAGCCAGGATGGCGGGCTGAAGCTCACCGCATCCTCCACGCTGACAGTATCGGTAACGCTAGCAAGCCCCTAACAGTCACCCGGTGTTACCATAACCTCGCACATCATCAGCTGACGGTGCCGTGGGAGGCTGGGCAGTTCAAGGTATCACGGGCTTTTTATTCTTTGAATTAATGGCAATTAATTGGAAGCCGGATGTGCTGAGCACTGTGTCCAAATATATTCTCTGCTGCTCCCATGCTGCATAAAAAGGCATGATAAAAAGTTTCTTATTCCCATTTTAAAGATGGGGAACCAAAGAATGAAACGGTTGCGTTACTCAAAATTACAGGAGGAGCCTGAAAGCGCTGGAGCCTGAACCAAAACTCAAGTGATGGTGTCGTGCAAAGCACTGACCATTCCGATGCACTGGAAATAGGTGAAATCTTACATTTACTGCAGAGAGTAAGCAAGGATGGGAGGAATTCAGGGGAGAAAAAGAGAAAAAATCTTGTTATTTGCTTATTTGTAGCACCTCACTGTGCCGCAGGAGAGCGTGCGCCTGCTCATATCCATGAGACTGTGAAGAACCACAGCCAGACAGGCTAATTCCCTACAAAAGGCTCAGAAGGGACAGGGAAATGGATCTTTTTTTCCTGATCGGGAGGCTCAAACTGACAACATTCAGTTTGCCAAAAAGTCATTTTACAGCTTTGAGCCCTGCTTTACAGCAAACATGGTAAAATTCATGATGTCCCTGGAATGAAACGCAAGCCCGGACCTGGCCGGGATGTTAAACCGTCTGGAATATCAGCAGGAAGGAGAAAAGCCTGGAGTTTCAATTTACCCTCTGACTTTATTACAGCGGTGAACAGGAAGACAGTTTTAAACTGAAAGAGGGGAGATATAGATGAGATACTGGGAAGAAATTCTTTCCTGTGCGGGTGGTGAGCCCCTGGCGCAGGTTGCCCCGAGAAGCTGTGGCTGCCCCATCCCTGGAGGTGTTCAAGGCCAGGTTGGATGGGGCTTGGAGCAACCTGGGCTGGGGGGAGGTGTCCCTGCCCAGGGCAGGGGGTTGGGACTGGATGATCTTTAAGGTCCCTTCCAACCTAAACCATTCTGTGATTCTATGAAGACAACAGAGAAACAAGTAAGCCATGCCTGTTCAGGGTTTCTGGCTTCAGACTCCCAAATTTCAACATTTTCAGCTGGTGCAAGACTTGGTCCCTGGAATCAGCCACCTTCAAAGAAATGCACAGTATTTCCCCGTTATATCAGTTACTAATGCCACCCCAACCTCCCTCTCCCCCAGCCGAAGCAGCCCTGACTTTCACAACAATGTTGAGCTCCAACTTATAATCACATATTACAACTCGAACTCCGGCGGTGGCTGCCAAGAGCGCGGATGCCGGGTAGGACTGGGGCTGTCACCAGCACTTGGAGCGTGACTGGCCCGGGGATGCTCAGTCCTTCGTGTGTGACACCATCAGGCTTTGCATTCGCAGCCACTCAAAAGGTTCCTTGCATACAGGAATTCAATTAAAGAGCTGAAAGGCAGCCTCTCGTACCACTTTGCCCAGACAGGCACATCAATTTCTGCCCACAATTAACTAGAGTGAAAAAAAAAACAAAACGAAATCTGAAAGCAACTCTCATTCTCTATTGACTAAAATTCATACTTTGCTTTCAGATAAAGGCCACTGTCAATCTGTCACCTTTGTCCAAATCAGTCTGAGCAAGCGTCAAAAGTGGGAAACGCTGAAGCCGGTATTCAAGCCAGGGAGAACTTCAAAGTGACAAGAGAGAGAAAGAAAAAGACTGCGGGGAAGCAGTGACGGGACGTTACAGAACCACCGAGAAAGAACGGGATTATCTAAACAACCTTGAAGACAAATACTCTTTGTCGTGATGGGTTACATCTTGAATTTGTTTCCTTGCTCTTTTTAAAAAAAAAAAAATTCTCTCAGCTATTTAAATACTCTATTGTTCCATTTTCCAAGTAGCCCTCAGATCATTTTGACTTCAATACAGACTTTGGAAACGCATTACTGATGAAACTGAGAGGACTGTGGTCATTACTGCTAATTGCTGCTGTCGTGACAAACCCTTTCCTTTCCCCTCCTATTTTAACTCCCGGTACTTAAAACTTATCTACTGTGACATTAAGAGAAAAGGTAAAGCAAGAGACAGGGCTCATTGATTCTTCTTGCTGCTTCACTTATGAAACGACACCAGGGCCAAGACTGCTAATCAAAATGTCACACAGAATCCCAGACTGGTCAGGGTCAGAAGGGACCTCTGGAGCTCACCCAGTGCCACCCCCTGCCAGTTGCACAGGATGGCATCCAGGCAGCTCTGGAATGGCTCCAGAGTGGAAGACTCCCCCACCTCTCTGGGCAGCCTGTGCCAGTGCTCTGCCACCCTCACAGGAAAGAAGTCCCTCCTCAGGTTTAGATGGAACTTCCTACACTCCAGTTTGTGCCCATTACCTCTTGTCCTGTCACTGGGCACCACTGAAAAAAGACTGTTCCCATCCCCCTGGAACCCTGCCTTTAAGGATTTATAAGCATTGATAAGATCCCCCCTCAGTCTTCTCTTCTCCAGACTAAAAAGTCCCAATTCCATCAGCCTTTCCTTGTAAGAAAGATGCTCCAGTCCCCTCATCATCTCTGTAGCCCTTTGCTGGACCCTCTCCAGCAGATCCCTGTTCTTCTTGAACTGGGGAGCCCAGAACTGGACACAGTGCTCCAGATATGGCCTCCCCAGGGCAGAGCAGAGGGGGAGGATGACCTCCCTCGACCTGCTGGCCACACTTTT